>JXSR01S000958.1:130845-142556 GCA_000969725.1 Ophiothrix spiculata | reverse complement strand
TACCATCAAGGATAAGTGAGATAATGGCTGATTAATTTGACCAACTCAAAGTGTTCAAAGTCACCCGCCGTTCAAAGTCACCCCGGTTTACGGTATTGTTATTTTAAAAGTTTATCTTCTTCCTTCTTTTCCCTCTCCTTCTTCCCCCATCTTCTTTCTTTCAATTTGTTCGACATTATACGGGCCCCCTAAGACGCCGGTCCCGGGGAAAATTCCCCCTTCCCCTTCCCTGAGGGCCTGAAAATAGGCAAGAGGATACTTTTACTAATTTACAAACCCTTTTTCAAAAGATAATTGATACCTATGGCCACTTAATTAGATTTTTATTGTTACATATCCCAAGTTCATTCAAAGTAGTCCATCAAGACAGTACAACAAACGTTCAACAATTTGTTCAGAACTGCATTACCCATTGCAACATTCAAGAGCCAAGGTTTTTACGTTGTTTGTTGTGCTTAGATCCAGGTTGTTTGCGAGACTTTAAAATTAATGGTCTGGTTTTGTGTTCCTGTATTTGGTTGAGATCCATCCAAGATAACCGTACGTCGTTCTTCACCTGTCCAAATCGGTGTGTGTCGAGTGATATATATATTCACTTAGTACCGACAAATCAAGACTATCTATAGTTGAAAAATGTCAATGAAAGAATATTATTGGAGGAAACCTCAATTAATGAAATCAAATCAAGCCAATCAAATCAAGTTTACAATGCATCAATAATGACATGATCATTGAATTATTACTATAATGTGAACGGTGTAACTATTTCAGAAATTGAACTCTTCAAATTATTAAAAATTGCAGAGATTTTAGACCGTCCTTGAGTTGTCTAAATGTATCCCAAATGTATTGGCTCTTTTCCTGTTAAGGCTTATATTATATAAAATTACTGCTCGTGAGGGCAATGGTGCAAAATATCTTCCAAAGGTGACTTGAGACGGCAGGCCTATTTTGCACCATTGTTCTAATACTAAGAGTAGTAAATATTTGTTTTATATACCGTATGAAAATATTTTTGTCATTTGATAACTTGCGTAATATACTAATTTGCATATTTTTTTAGCCCTAGCCGAATTCAACCAGTATTTAACATGTAAGATTTCCGACTTGGGCGTATAGGATATATAAGCGGATATCGCCCTGCGGTGATGTCACGCCAGGGCAATATTATATTTTTAAGTCAAAAATGACCGACCATGATGTCACACATGAAATTTACTATTTTTATTAGTCTAATGCAGTGTCAACCAATTAAGTTACAGGAATATAATTTTCATGCGTTATATATTAAGCAAACCTGTGAAACGTTGAGTAGCCTGGTCATTAACAACGTCGAATCCGTCTTGGCCGTTTGCAAGAAAGGATGTTTTGACTATCTTGTAGAATATGTCTTGATTTAGTGGGAAGTATTTAGGTACCCCACAGTCGGTGCAGCGGACCTGTACATCGATGCCCGGCATCGATGACTCTGTCTCCGGGTTCTCGGGATATATCATACGTGACAAGCAACCCTGCATAATAATTGAAGATTGGAAAGGGGCATTGTATTCAGTACTGATTGTATTGAGGAGTATTAAAGCTAGGACGTATTAAGATTACAATTACCCCATACCAACCATTGGAACCAAAGTAACATGGATCGCCAATGCTCCAAATACACCATGACTTGGTCCATCCATTCTGAAGGATTAATAGTCACAAAAACTGCATTGAAATATTAGTGGAGGGGACAAGAGTCAAACTATGTTTAGTTTTCAGATCACTTTTCTAGAATATTTCACATTTTTGTTTACTGAGGACAACGGTGTGGTACATGAATTTCAGATTATGCATCTGTCGTTTTCTCGAATAATAGACACGTTTACATGCAATATCACTTTTACAAAAGGATTAGAAGTGGAAACATTCTTTTCCTTTATCAAGGGTTATCGAAAGAAGAACTCAAAATTAGGTCCTTATCCGATCAATAATCATAATTGACTAAATACCGTAACTCGCCATATACGATTCGACCTAAATGGATAAGTAATATGTTTTTATTAATAACGGCCATACTTATTTTAAATACATACGAAAATATATTCATACCAGACGTTTGAAGCATGCTTGGTGGTTTTACGGGATCATATTCAGCCACGCCAACTTCCAACATTTCTTTGACGTATCTGCCTTGTAATTCAACATAGTCGATAGTATATCCAAAGGGAAGGACCGCAGCTATATCACCTACTGTAATATCTCCTACAAGCAATCATTTCAGAGTTACATACTTCTTTAAATCCATATTATACGGTTCCATCAACATTAGATATACAGGGTGTCCTAGAAAAAAAGGAAACCGAGATTTGCTCCCTCTGTTCTTGGAAACGGTTGGATGATTTGGAGTACTGTTTTGCTAGATTAATGCACCAGACAGTCCTCTTTACAACAATACCAAATATTCCTACGCTGTTAATCTGGTTGAGTAATACGATCAATTTTATGAATTGTGCATTTTATGCCTTTGTACCACCTTTGGTAGAGTTAACTTCTTGATGTCTCTTGGTGCCATTTGTTGGAAATTTGAAGACTTTGCTGTTAAGCAGGGATGTAAGTGACACAACGACCTGAAGAAGTGACAGAAAGGCCTGAAAATGGAGTAAAATCGTCCAAAACTAGGCTGAGAATAAATAAAAAAACGTAAATTTTGACGGGCCTGAATTCGTACATCAATGTGTTAAGGTAGCCCAACAGGAAATCTCTCTTCGATAATAAACGGCAACTTCATGAAGGCTACGTATCTGTTCTCATTCAACAAGTAACAAAGAAAACATTAAAAAGATGAACTGCGTCTTGCAATGCTATTAGCTGGTTTAAATAAAGCATGCACTATTAAACAACAATACGAAATCAAGCTGATGAATGGTTTGAAATTCAATTTTGGGATTGGATTTTCCATAGTTCAAATAGGAAGCAAATTAATCATGGAATCTCCTTTAAAAACATTTATGTGTTCAGTTGCACTCTCCGAGTTTAATATTCTAAATCTATAGGAACAATCCGATTTTCAGTCATCCAAAAAAAAGAGTCTTAAAGGAGTCCTTCTTGCAACACGACTTAAACTCAAGCACATCATGAGCAAGAAGTTAACGCTACCAAAAAGTGGTACAAAGGCATAAAATGCACAATTCATTAAATTGGTCGTAATTACTCAACAAGGTTAGCAACGTAAGAATATTTGGTATTGCTGGAAAGAAGACTTTCTGGTGCATTAATCTAGTCAAACAGTTTTCCAAATTAGTCGACCGTGTCAAAGCACAGAGGGCGCAAATCTCGGTTTCCTTTTTTCTAGGACACCCTGTATTTGACTGTGTTAGCCCATAAAAACTCTCTTAATAATCTCAACAAGTCATTTTTTCTCTATCACTCTCTCTCTCTCTCTCTCTCTCTCTCTCATTTGATATGTTTTGCAGTCTTGCGAGATTGTGCAGATGGCAGTATTAAACCTACTTAGACAAGCACGCTTTATCTCATTCTCCGATAAAGCGTGCAACTTTGGTTAGAGAAATTTTAAAATTTCGACTACTAATAACTCATGAAAAACATACAAAATCATAAACTCTTATGGTTTCTGAAGAAGAAACAGTGCATGGGAGATGTTTGAAAAAACTTAAATTTTTGTTAACCATTGTATTCCCTATATTCTTAAATTACGAATCTGTTTGAATCTGTTCTTTAATATTCATTGAGAAAATTTGTTTTCTTACCAATTTGATTTTTACACTAAATTAGGAGCTCTACACATACTACACTGTGGTGTAGTATTTTTGCTCATAATGTACCGCGTTTTGCGAGAAGGCAGAAGAATGTACATTAATGAACCAGTAACGTATAGGCGGCTCTGAAATACAAAATTGCCCATAAAATCAAAACGGTTTGACGGATTGAGCTGAAATTTGAAACTTTAATATTTTGAGTTGTCATCTTTCATAATTATGACATTAAAAACTTAATTTTGAAAAATCGGACCAAGCTCCTTTAACAACGTTAAACAAGTAACACGAAGATGAGCGACACAAAAACGGCAAAGTTGCACACTTTATCGGAGAATGAGCCCTTAGTGGAACATCCGCCTCATTACTTATCTATCAACTTGTTAATGTTGACCTTAACTTCTATGATGGCCAGCAGCTCTCACTACATATCCAGTATGGCAACTTCATTTCGTTCTTTCCAAAGTATTATGTGATTCTTACCTTGTTCAATAGACGCCCTTACCGTACCTCCAGGAATAGCTACAATGGCAACTTCATTCCATTTATCTCCTTCTGGTTGTGTAACAAGAGATTCCAAGAATGCATCAGCTATCAAGTTGCCAAGATTGCATTCCCCAAGTCGACAGCTTTTTTTAGAACCATCGAGAAATACTTGAGTCTTGCCAATCACAGGAGTTGAAAAGTTGCTTACCGCTTCTGCATATCTATACGTACGTCAGCTAATACAACAGGATCTACGATGTCATATAAAAGTAATGATTATGTTCTGGAATAAACTTGGTAGTATATGAAATTAATGTTTTATAAAATGACGCGGTCGACATCCGAAATGATACTATTTAATTACTATTGGTATTAACACTTTTAAGTGTTAATACCAATAGTTATTAAAATTGCACGGGGGTCCATATGGACCCTGGATTTTGGTTTTCGCACGAAGCGCAAAAACGCAACATAACCCAATAAAGATGTTTTATGTTATTATCAAAGTAGGGGTTACGCATCTTTTGATCAAATCGGTCATGTCGTTTTTGAGATAATTAGCATAAACTGGTAAAAGGATGGCGCTGTTCGGATTTTGTTTTGTCCCTAAAACCGAAACGAAACAACTTTTTGAAAGTTTATTTCAGTAATGTATTTGTAATTTTAATCTGCTATTATGAGGCAAAATCAGATTTCTTTTGCGGGAAATTTACAGAAAAAATGAAAATTAAGAGATCTGGCCGCCATTTTGAAACGAAATGACGGACTTTTTTTGTTTCATATGAATTTAAGTCAGTTGGTGTATCACTGTACAGTTTTAATGATAAACTATGTTGAGAACATTGTTTTTAAAGCGTTCAAAATCCAGGGTCCATATGGACCCCCTTGTGCACTAACGGGATTCTGTGATAATGTTTAAATCCTGATCTATACAATCTACTTTGAAACGCGCAGCATATAAAATATTATTTTTTGCAGGCAGTGCATAAAATCCTAACTGTTAACAATTGTGTAAGTTCTATCACAGTGCCAAACATTATACCATACCTTTCCTAGCCTATTTACTATTCTTCGATTAATTTGATGACCAAATCATATGTACATTTTGATTAAGATTGCTATATAAAAATATATAGTTTATTGAACGTTTTATAATGGCAGTACATTACCACATTGTAAAGGCAAATCCACGTAACATGTCAGCAGAATTCGAGTGAGGTGCATCCTGGGAATTTGTCTTTTTGACAAAATGTTCCCAAATATGCAAATGTTCAATGACAATACTCCATTCATTATTTTTTAGGAACGGCGCAATTCTACCAATAGATAGAATACTGCACCATCAGAATTCCCATACAGGTAGTTTACAGGTGTGGTAGGAATGTTAGTCCCCCGTTCTTATTATCTGGGTTGTACAGTAAAGTATAGGCTAACAACCCTCACGCAACATTAGTTTCATGCTTTATTCCATTATGGTCTTTTGAAGATTGAGTTAGATTCCTTGGGATAAAGATTACCTTTACACCGGTGTAAAAGTAATCAAGGTCCCCCTGGAATCAAAGTCCGCCTTCCATAGACCATAACGGAAAAACTTAAGCATGTTAAGTGAAACTAATGTTGCGTTCACTTTACTGAACAACCCGGCTGATAAGATCAGGAGACTGTGATTCCTATTACACCGTTACAAACAGTTTTTGTTTGTTTTTTTGTTTGTTTACCTCGGTTGGTCCGTGACTTACACATGCCATTAGATCCATGATGAACTCATGGTCTCTTCCAAGCTCATATGGCTCATTCTCCGATAAACCGTGCAACTTTGGTTAGAGAAATGTTGAAATTCGACTACTAATAACTCGTGAAAAACATACAAAATCATAAACTCTTATGGTTTCTGAAGAAGAAAAAGTGCATGGGAGATGTTTTAAAAATACCTGATTTTCTAACCATTGTATTCCCTATTCCTAAATTTCGTATCTGTCGTTTCGAATCTGTTTGAATCCTTTTTTTTTTAATATTCATTATTGGGAAAATTAGTTTTCTTACAAACTTGATCTTTACAAATTAGGAGCTCTACACATACTACACTGTGGTGTAGTATTTTGCTCATAGTGTACCGCGTTTTGCGAGAAGGCAGCAACATGTGCGTTTCGTATCTGTTGCGACGTGACAGTCACATAGGTTTTTTTTGATATTAATATCCTTGTAAATCATTACTGTAAATATCTAATTCTACATAACATATATGTTATTCAACACTGAAGTTTACTTGATAAACCTAATGCGGAATCATCCATCAACAAATTCATTTTCACACTTTGTTATCAATTTTAGAATCTACTTCGTTTAAAAAGCTCTTACGCCATATCAAATACTTAATATAATTAAACTTTATATGTCATTATCAATACCTATTACGGGCTGTTAAATAGCATGCATTGCGTTTGATATGCCCGAATATTTAAGGAACAGGGGCACTTAAAACATAAAAAGTATGGCTGGCGACATGGGGAAAAGTAACGATTTTGCATTTTCAGATTAATCGTTATCTACTTTCCTGGCATGCTAAAATGTTTAGCTTCACACATGTTACTAATGTGACTCTATTGTATCAACTAGACCACTCAAATTATTTGTAATAGGCTTAGCAACGTTATAACATGAACATGAGCGACACCAAAAAGGCAAAGTTGCACACTTTATCGGAGAATGAGCCATATATACAAAAGTACCAACCTGGATAGCCAGAAATGGCTAGGCTTATCTATGCATGCTGGTCAATGCATCTTTGAAAAGATGCCGAAAATAGAAAATCATATGGACTCACATGAATATGGACTGACTGGGCTCCATTGACTGAATGGTTAATTTTGCCAATTTTTTGAGTTCTCATTTTGAACAAAACTCGCATCATGACAAATGTGGGAAACTTGCTCTTGCACACCTTAGTAAGTTGCTTAAGCCATATGCCATGGTAGTCAAGGAGTTTACCAAACATATACTTGTGAAAATTCATGATCATTTTTACGTAAACAAACACCTAAAATTAACAAATGCATGATCAAAGTACACATTTCAATCAACAATCACTTGAGTAGATATTAACAATAATACATGAGTGATTTAACAAAAAAGGAATGGCAAACAGCAAAAAAGTCATGCGTTGTATATAGGAAGAAATGTCAAACCGTAATGGCTGCCGTGGTCCGCTAAGTGAACCTATATATACAAATACACGTTATGCACTCATTATAACTTTATTGCCAAGAAAATAGAAAAATTATGTATATTCCAAAAAAAAAAAAAAAAAGATCCCTTCTATAATGCACATGACTCAATAGCGTTTGTTGTATAAGCTTACCTGTATATAGAAATGTGTTAGTATGTCCTCCAATAACAATGTCAACGCCAGGCACATTGGCTGCAACTTCTTCGTCGACATTAATCCCAGCGTGCCCGAGCGCTATTATGTGGTTGATTCCCTGAGCTTGAAGTTTATCAACCTCTCGTCGCACCGAGTCCACGATGTCGTTGAACATCACGCTTCCTGAAACAGAGTAATCATTTGGTTATTGTGATGCGTCACAGCAAAAGTTACCTTAACTCGGAACTACAAGTGTCTGATTAATAAAGGGTGAAAACATAGTCGGCCTTTAAACAAAATTTTCGCTACCAAATTTGGACGTGACGTCAAAATGACGATTGACTTCAAATAAAAATAACACCGAGTTGAGACCAAATAAAACTTTGCGATAATTTGCACATGTATTGAATTGCCATATATATTGCCTTTAAATGTTTGTTGCCGCATTATACTTTAAATTCGATCGCAAATATTTGGTGATGTCACGACCAAATGTTTGGTAGCGAAAATTTTGTTTGAAGGCCGACTATTTGGTAGCGAAAATTTTGTTTGAAGGCCGACTATGTTTTGACCCAAACTATAAAGTAATCAATGATATATATTCTAAGAGAGGCCATAAACTTTAGCACTTCTTTCCTTTGTTCCAATGTTATTTCAATCAGGAACCTCAGAAATGAGGTATAGTGAATGGGTGGAGGCGTTACAGCTTTCGGTAAAAATCAGGAGTATTTTTACCATATTTTCTGAAAGGTGTGGTCAATTGATTTGGTTTATGGACCATAACCATGACAATATATCAGGCTATAAGTCACCATTGTTTCATCTTTAATTATTCTTTACTTTTTGAAATAATCGCACTAATAGCCTGATAAATTGTCAAGGTTATGGCTCATAAACCAAATCAATTGACCACATCTTTCTGAAAATATGATAAAATACTCTTGATTTTTACCGTAAATTGTAACGCTTCCACCTATACACCGCCCTGGAAGGTTAATAACTAGAAACGTTTTTCGCGGTGTTTAATGCTATATTTTAGGCAATTTTTGTCATGTTGAAGCTACTTCCGGTTTCAATTACGGAAAACTCCGACGGATGCATTTTTCATTTTTCATTTTTTTACGAACAAACTAAAGTATTACATACTGAAAAAATGACTGAATTAAGTTTGTAGAACTTTAAATTAAATAATTCACGGATAAGAAGCTGAAAAGATAATGTCACTTTTTAAAGGTGGAATTTTATTTTCATTCACTTTACTTCAATCCTTTCACCTTTTTCTAAGTTCTCTATGGCAAAATTATCCGAAAAAATCTCAAAATCTGTCCTGCGCAACATTTTAATTATTCAAATATTGGGTAGAATACGATGTCTGTTTTCAAATCAAACCATTAATTTTATGTTGCACAGGTCGAAATTGGAGGATTATTCTACCAAAAAGAATCTGTCCACTCGGTATTTTTCGATTACTCACCCAATTTCACCGCGTGTCCTGATCGGGCCTTCCCGTTCTGACTCGCTTCTTCTCGTATTATAATTAATAGCTTTTTGCAAAATCATTTGACCTTATGTCACGCCTATATTCTTACACAGACTTATGATAATAATATCATCAGTACCGTCAGTACCATGCTAGGCACGAAAGCCTTCGATTTTGAAAATTCTAACTCGTGAAATCCATTAACATCATAATCATGCAATTTTACGCATCCCTAAACAGGCCGCAAGGGGGTATACATCTTTATCATTGTATTGCCAATCGGGCTGTCAGCAAAATACTCAGTCGAAGATTGTATAATCATTATTAATGGACGATATTATCTCAAACAAAGTTGTAATAAAAATAACAACAAGACAAGTTCCAGACATGGTACAATGATGGGAAACATGCAGTGACGACTAAAATATAGTCTCTATAAAATGAATAAATGGTATCATAATACCCGGGCATAATATTCGAAAGAAAAGAAAATGCAACATCATGAGTCAAATTTGGACCATTTCTTTTCAGTGCAATGATAGGCCTATGCCTATTATAACATTTAATATGCCATTGTTTTAAATCACGAAATGGTTTTATGGTCCCAGGATAAAACCCCCGGGGATAAAACAATGGTACAATCAGGACTATATAATTATAGGCCTACATAATTGCAGAGTTGGAAGTGCGAGTTCCCCCTTGGGTTCCGATCATTCCCAGGGCAAGGGTCATGAATCCATAGAAGAAAGCTGAAGAATATTGGACCAATTAGCAGGTCTAGAGAAATACCGGGAGAAGCTTCCTGGGCGGTGTAGCTTCCACCCATACTACGGTATACCTTAATTCGTGAAACAAAGCCATATTTCTTTTTCATTGTAATCAAAATCAAACAACATAATTGATCACCCGTGAAAAGAAATATTCAATCTAAAGTGTGGAATACATAGGTGTTAGTATTATCATGAAAGGAGAAACATGTGGGTTCCGTCAAGTCCCGTCTTTCGATGTGACGAGTCACATATGTGATCTCAAACGAGCAGTAAATGCAGCAAATTGCAGTTTACGCTACATGTGAAAATAAAAGTCGTAATTTGTCGAAATTGATTTTTTCACAGATCACAGATTAAGAATCCTTGTGCTTACTTCAAAACACAAGCCAAGTTTAATTCCCGGGGTTTAATTCCAAGAAACTGATCGGACATATGAAATATATCTGTACATTTTGAAGATAATCAGCAGAAAATATAGGGTTTACTGACCTTTGAACGCGTTTATCTCAGTTATACCTTTTACTTTCCGAAAACCTTTGACGGACCACAACTTGACTTCCTCAGGTGAGGTTCATTGAGGTGCCACTGTGATCCTTATAACTTGCAAATATTTGAAAAAAATGATAAGAGGTTGCATTTACGGCTGTTTTGGAATGGACGGTCGCATTTGATCGGATTTCTTCTAGACTAAACGTTGTCTTACCAGTTCTGGAGGTCTCATGTGTTTCTTCGTGAACATATCCCACGAACCCAATTCGTTTGCCGTCAACAACTTTGATACTATTGGTGAATAATCCCTCAATTTGTTTCACCAGATACATCAATGTAAAGGCTCTGTCACACATCACCGTATAGAGCAAAACGTACGCCTAACGTACTTTATCCCACCATTGTTCTGTTTTATGCATTGTTGTTCGTCATGTGTTCGTTACAAGTACGTTCAATACGTTATCCATACGGTCTGTCCGTTATGTATACGTTTAATTCGTTATTCGTACGGTGGTGGTCCGTTTAGCACACGTTCAATATGTGAAAGTTTTGTACTGTATTCGTACGTTTTGCTCTATACGGTGATGTCTGACAGAGCCTTTAAGGCGGTGTCACACATCACCGTATTGAGCCAAAACGTATGAATAACGTTCAAAGTTCAGGCTATACGGTGGCGAGAGATTATATACAGTGAAGAAATCCATACAATTGGACGTATTGACTGACGAACATGAAACGAATAGACCGTACAATGACCGTACGACTTGCGGATAAGAAGCGGAAAAGTTGTCTCGTCTCACTGAACAACGCCGAATGAGAACCGAACGTGTTCCGTACTAAACGAATAAATTAAGTATGAGGAACGTACAAAACAAATTAGTAACGTACGAGTAGGCACAGAGACAATCGCAAAGGTAAATCCCCACTTGAAAACAATACCTCTTCACACTTTCCGGTTTGCAAGTTTCACTAGCGATGTTGCGTCTCCCGTTAACCGTGCGATTTTCTTTTAATTTATGAAGTACCTATTGTTTAGGCGCGGCGAAAATATCACTGACTGTTGTTTCCATCATGCATTTTTCATCTCTGCACTTTTTGCACACACAAAAAACCGAGCGGAGTCTGTCAATGTTTTTGGTATTATAGAAGTTATGCATCCGTCGTGAAATCACTGCACTGGTGTCAATTTGTCCCACAGGGGGTGGGGGAGGAGAATTTGTTGGTAGGTAGGCCTAGTCCTATATTAAAGGTGTAAAGAGGGAAACATTGCATCAAAATAATAGGAGCTATTTTTTCTCCCAAAATTGGATCCGAATGAAAAAGAGCATTTGCAAACATTGGGGTCTTAACCGCCAGGCATAGGCCCTGGGTGG
>JXSR01S000958.1:92849-106593 GCA_000969725.1 Ophiothrix spiculata | reverse complement strand
GTTTGTTTTGTGCCTCGGTACTTTTCTTCGGGAGCTACGCTCCCTCAGAAAAGTACCTCGGCCCAAAACAAACACCTCCGATTTTAAACAATGACCTCAAAAAAGATGGTGCGCAGTTATTATTGTCTAATCATTTCACGCACAAATTACCGTTATGTGATAGCCTGTAATATATACAGCTTGCCTCAAAAACCAAAAATGAAGTTTTTGGCTTGTGTTTTTTGACCCACTTATAACATGCAATATATAAAAACTGAAAATGACAAGAAGCTGCATTTACGACTGATTTGGGATGGATTGTCAGGGGCCTAGTGAATGCTTCACAATATAAGTCCGAAATACAGCATACTGTTAAACAATGTTAAAATATCCGACTATTATCTGATTATCATACATATGTACAAAGAGGATGTAATAATCGGAGTAATAATATGAGAACTTACCATTACATCATAGCCAAGTAAATTGGTAAAATGAGCCGCCGCTCTACCTCTGTGAACATAGAACCACAAAGTGCCTTGGAACCAATCTCCAGCATCTAAGAGAAGCACATTGTTTTCTTCAGCACGGACTTGTTCAATAACTGTTGCTAGCCGAGCAACTCCGCCAAAACAGAGTCCGTTTTCCGCATCTTCCTCGTCGCAATTCACGTTGCGCTTATCAAATTGTTCAAATCGTGCATGGACATCGTTGGTGTGCAGAATAGTTAGATCAATTTGTTGCGATCTAATGATGAACAACGCAATTGTTAATAATGTTGCCTCGATTATTAACGTTGCCATGTTGCTGATGTTCTTCAAGAGATCGGTCTCATGCTCTGTATAGAATACCCACAAGACGATTTTCCTTGATCCTATTTGATTTTTTCACCTTATAACTATCGATAATGCAATATTTGTCGACAAAGGCCATTTGATCGAATTGACACTTGGTCTGAACAATGTAAATTTCTTGGTCTAGTGAATCCAATACAATACAAGATCTATCTATTTCCCGCCTATTTATCAACCGTCTATGGTCTAGGCAGGTTAAGAACACGTCATAATTGATACAAAACTCTCGTAGCAAAAGACGCTTTGAGCCAATGGTGGTGGACAAATGAGCAAATGGCGGATATTTTTAACACACGCGCAGACACTCGAGGTGATTTTTAATTTAAAATTCAGTATCCCAAATTTAATATCACCTGTCTCAGGAAAACACATACACACTTTTTACATTTTCTGTTGAGGTAAAACAAGTTTAACCCCAGTCTTCCTAAGGGGGTGGGGGTGGTTACTACCTCCCTAACGGATGATCGCCAATTTCACCAAAACGCACAATAAAGCGACCCAGAGCATTTAGGAAGTGTGTTTACATCCCTTGCGGTCATCATGGTCATTTTGATAAAAAAAAGTCAAAGTCCAAGGGTAGGGGGGATGGTGGCTGCCACCTAGAACAATCTTAAATAGTCATTTTGAAAAACATCTGCATGATATGGACTTGAAACTTGCAGGACATGTTAGAATTGTCAATTTCTTCATCTGTTAGCAAAAAAAAACAACGACGAAAATCAGGCATTGAGAACTTTTATAACGATTTTTTTGAAAAAGTTCAAAGTCACTGGGGTGGGTGGTAACCACCCCCTCCCCTCAGGAAGACGTGTTACAAAAAAAAGGCAGAAAGACGAGGGTTAATACACCGTGAAAATTAACGCTCTTATGATTTTTACTCAAAAACTACTTTTGATCAAAATTGTATAGTAGTCCTATTACTTGATGAGAAAATGTGTGCTTATTTTTTCTTAACCCTTATCCTCCGAAGGGGCCCGGGGGGGATGTTGTTACAACCCCCCTAAGGTTTTTTCCCCGCTTCATAAAAACACAAAAGCAACCCACACATTTGGGTAATCTCTTTTACATCCTTTGCGGTCATTTTGATGAAAAAAATACGGGGTACCACCTAAGGTGAGGTTAGGGTACACCGTCACGGCTGGGGTGTAGGGGGGGGGGGGGTGAAATCCCGGACATTTTTAAGTCGCCATTTTGAAACAAATTATGCACGTTATAAAGACTTAAACTTACAAGCCATGTTAAAATCATCATTTCCCTTTATAATTAGCAAAAAACCGGACGAAAATCCGTTATTTAGAACTTTTATAGCAATATTTTGATTTTGTTGGCCATAATGCAATTTTGCCTGATTTTCGAATCCGAAAGTACTTTATGACGTCATAATTACGTAACGCATTGGCCGATTTTGATGATCTTGGTACCCCCACCCTTCGGAGGACGTGTTACAAAAAAAAAACTTAGGAGAACAAGGGGTAATTTGAAAATACTTGGGGATCATCTTTTTTGTATATTGGAACAACTTTAGCTATTTTAATTTGTCAGGGACTACTCCAGAAGATATTGACATGTTAAAAATGGTCGTCAGTGGCTTTGCTATTTCGTTTGCTACCATTTTAAAAATATTATTTCCAATATCATCAAACCCCGGGCTTTTAATTTAATCAAACTTACTAATAATTTTGATGATTTCAGTTTCAACGATTGGTTTCAAAAGGATATTTTCACTTGATGGTTGCTTCATATATTCATAGTATTTTTTCCCAGAACTATGTATTCTTTCAGCTAATTTAGGTCCAATGATTACACAACAGTTGTTAAATTAATTTTTAGCAATGTCAAGACTATTTTCCACGAAATCATTCTCACTCTTTTTAAATTTGGTACTTTTTTTTTTATTACGGCCAAGTATTGAGTTAATCATACCCCATGTTTTTTTCATATTACCTTTGCTTTTCTCAAACTGTCTGTAAATACAATTTCTTTTAGATGTACGAATAAGATTATGAAGCTTATTACCATGATTATGATATGTTTTGAATTTCTGAGATCGTTGCGGACTATAATGCACCTTTTCATAAACAAATTCAAGGCGCAGTACAGTGGAACTTAAAACTACTAGACCGTACGTTACAATCCTTAAATCTACAAAATATACAAACAAAAATACATTGTGAAAACAAAGAAAACAAATCATGCAGTATGGAACAGGTGAGATTTCAGGAGGCTCTTGAAAACGGTGATGGAAGTGGTTCGCGGATGTGTTGCGAATAGCTGGCGAAACTCGAATGAAAAATTGCATACTTTTCACGAAAATCGATCAAAACAAGCCTTCAGGAAGTCTATATTATGAATTATCAGTAGAAAGGAACTTTTTTGGTTACTATATAAAAGATCATTTGTCCTCAAACAATATCATTCTCATATTTCATATTCAAAATTGCACCCATATATGTTCCAAAATGGCTGCAAAAATACATTTTTGTTACTCAAAATAAATTAAAGTGAAATTAAACCTGCATTACAACATCAAATATTCAAAACATTCAATGGGGAATGGCTATTAATGTAACAGAATACCCATTGTTTCTTACATTATGCTGTTAACATGATTCAAATTCAAGATTACGCCCATAATAAGGTCAAACATGGCCAAAAATCATTTGTGTTATTCCAAAATGGTTAAAGTGGCATGAAAGCAAAATTTTCCAACATTAAATAGTCAAAATAATCACTGCAAAATGGCTTAGAGGGCAAGGACAGACAAATTTCTGTCCAGTTAATGTTGTTTACAAAATTTAAGTCCTAAATGATACACACAATAAGGTCCCAAATGGTTTTCAAAATACAATTTTGTCAATAAAATTATATGAAAGAGGTATTAAAACAGCATCAAAACATCAAATATTCCAAAATAATCAATATAACATGTATCAAATTCAACGTGACACCTACTACAAGAATAAAAATGCCGCTAAATCAAATAAGAATGGCATTCAAACATAAATTTTAACATTTAAATAGTCAAAATAGTCAATGTAAAATGGCTTCGGGTGTAATAACGGAAACATTAACCTGCCTTGATAATCCTGTTATTCTGTTTCAAATAAATAAAAAGGTTACCATAATTAGACACATTTTCATACATATCTCCAAAACGGAACATAACTCAGCCGTGAAATATGAGCAATATACCTTTACTTCAGGAGTTATGATTCAAAATCCTTACTTTTTGAAAAAAACTATCAAAGTAAGGGTTAGGGGTAAGGAATCAAAATCCTCACTTTTTAGAAAAATATGGCTAAGTACGTGGTTAATATTCAGAATCCTTAGTTTTGGGAAAAGACATTCTTGCTTTTGAAACAGAGTGACATGATAACACATTAAGTACACTGCAAATCCAACAGAACACATGACACGTGTTCAAAAATGTTACACCTTTTGAACACATGACACGTGTTCAGAATACTACCGTAGTGTTCATGTTTAGAACACTGTCATTATCTCCTCAGAATACAACATGCTACGGAGAAATTTGGATCGTGCTTATCCCAGATAGCAATGCACAGTTGGCCCAACGTGGGGCCAACGACGTCAACTACGTTGGACCAACGTCAAAAGAGACGTCGGCTAAAGGTAAAAATGTCAGTCAAGCCAACGTTGCAACATTGGGCAAACGTCATGCCGACATGATGGTCTTACCTGAATTCGAACCCGTAACCATCTCGTTGTGAGACGGATGCCTTAACCGTTTGCGCATGAAGTTGCTTCAAGTTAGCAAATGAAGATAAACATTTCGTTTTATATATGATAATATTGGTGGAACATCTTAAAATGACAGAAATATCGCCAAATTGAATATGTTTAAATACACTAAGCCTTCTTGAGCATGTTCATACAAATTTGACCAGATAAACATCTACACTGCAAATCCACCACACCACTGTTTGATCACTAGTAATATATAACCATTTAATGCTAAAGACACATTATTGGTGGCGCTATTTCTATAAATAGAGTTTCCTGGTTTTAAGAATCGATGACCCTTAGTTTTGACATTTGCCACATGGATAAGGTAAAGGAGACCAAAAACTAATTTTATTCATGTTAAATTTACACAAAAAATATTTAATTTATGCAATATGCATATAATTAATTTCAAAAAATGAATAGCGCCACCAATAATGAAACTTTAAAATATGGGCTAAAAATGATGTTTCTTCAATCTAAAATCTGCATTTTTTAGATAAATTGTGAAATTAAATTAGGGAAACAAATATTCAAGATCAACACCTAATTCCAGAACTAATTTAAACACTTTTAAGGATTTATTGTAACAGTGCAGTTTTGCCGAAAAATTAATAAATGAACGCATCAAACAGTGGTGACCAGAACACATGACACGTGAACAGATGACACGTGTTCAAAAATGTTACACCTTTTGAACACATGACACGTGTTCAGAATACTAGTGTTCATGTTTAGAACACTGGCGTTATCGCCTCAGAATACACCTAGTGTGGAAGCAATTAATATCCCTTTATTATTTTTTGATTATATAACCAAATTTTCCAATTGTAGATTGTTTCATAAAACAACATCATTGCACTGCTGGTTCAGAGATTCAATTATACAAAATGCAAAGGTATCAAAATTAAACCATTTACCATAAACATGATATTGAGAAATTTGGATCGTGCTTACCGGGCGTGCTTATCCCAGATAGCAATGCAAGCTAATGCACAATTGGCCCAACGACGTCAACTATACACGTTGGCCTAACGTCTAAACGTAAAAATGTCCACCACGCCAACGTTGCAACATTTGACAAAAGTCATGCCGACATGATAAAACGTCTATATTTAACATTGAGCCAACGTAATAGTGATATTTAAAAAGTATTAATTAGGAAAAAAATCCTATAAAAGCATCGTTTCTTTAGATTAGGATCTACATTTAGTAATGATTACACCTATGAACAAATTTACTTATGATCGCTTACCTGGATTCGAACCCGTAAGCTTCTAATTGAGAGACAGATCAATGGCTCATTCGAGTGAAAACCTTTTTTGATTTCAAGCAAAAAAAAAGTTTTTTTATTCGACAATATGAGCATTTTTTCAGTCATACGTTTGTTACTCGGTATGTGAAAAGTATTTTCTAATCAGAAATTGTGAATTTTTTCTACCCGTGCATGAATGAGCACATGTTTTCATTCAAAAATGTCACAAACGTTACCAAAAAGTTACACCAAAATGTCACAAACGTTACCCGACGTTACCAAACAAAACATTGCATTTAAATAAATTATGACGATAGAATGTCCTACCACTTTTATGAACTATTTGAAAATACGTTACCAATCATCTGTGAAAAGCGCAATAAAAACTTCGATAACATGTCAGAGATATTTTACTTTAAAGTCGTTTGGAGCAAAAAACCATTTCCGTGCGAGGTCACAAACCTTACCGAACGTTACATGAACTTTATTCAAGTATCTTGGCAATTAGTTTAATCTTAAAAACACCTGCATGTCTTGATCTCACCAGTGAGCAACATTATCAACAACAAACTCCTTGATATAATGTTTATGCTAGGTTCTGTGGCCATTTAAAAGTGAAATTTTCCAATTTTTTGGTCACAAACGTTAATTTGGAATCACCCAGATGACTTAACAGCCGGGCCATGAAGACTTGCTTGGCAAATATTGATAAAACATTTCTTTTTAGATGTGATAATGTTGGTGGAACATCTTAAAATGTTCATACACATTTGACCATATAAACATCTATTAAATGAGTTTGGCTTCTAAACTGTTGCATGTTCTTGGTGCCAAAGTCCTAAGTATTACATGTACAGTGTGTATCAAAATGATTAGTACTCAACTTTATGACTTTTTTACACAAAGTCTAGAAATGTTGGCAGTACTATATTCACTGCTATAAAAGGAACAATTTAATATATTCCATTAACCCTTGTTCTCCGAAGAAGGGTTGTTGTTGCAACCCCCTAAGGTTTTTCCCCGCTTCATAAAAACGCAAAAGCAATCGGCCCCATGCATTTGGGTAATCTCTTTTACATCCTTTGCGGTCATTTTGATGAAAAAACTAGGGGGGGGGGGGGGTACCACCTAAGGTGGGGTTAGGGTAGGCCGTCAAAGTTGGGATGTGTTGGTGAAATCCCGGAAGTTTTTAAGTCGCCATTTTGAAAATTGTATAAATGCTATAAGACTCAAACTTACAGGACATGTTAGAATTATCATTTCTCGTCTTAATTAGTAAAAAAAAAAAAGACGAAAATCCGTTATTTAGTGCAACATTTTGATTTTGGTGGCCATTTTTGCCATAATGCAATTTTGCCTGATTTTCCAATTCGAAAATATCTATGACGTCATAATTACGTACCGCCTTGTCCGATTTTGATGATCTTGGTATCATTTGATAGGGGAGGATCATACCTATCTATTAATAGCAAAAAAAAAAAGTTCATGGGGGGTTACGTTCTAAAATATTAGGGGGGAGGGGGTGCAACAACCCCCACCCCACCCCTCTTCGGAGAACATGTTACAAAAACTAGCTTAGGAGAACAAGGGTTAAAAAATGAAAATTGATGCACGCATTTTTTTTACAGGGCTTCGAAATCCACGGGAGCACGGGAGCGCCGCTCCCAGAAAAAAAACAGGGCCAGCAGAAAAAAATGAGGCAGTCAAAAAAAAAAGGAAAAAAAAAAAGAAATGAAGAAAACATTTTGAAAAATCTAGGAAAAAGATTAATATTTTCTGATTTTTTCAAGATCACATCAAAAATAATATGTGTTTAAATATTACCATGGTTACTTAACAGTGTAACAATATCAATACCAGTAGTTTATTATTGTTGTGTCCTACCCTGCTCTCGTGAGGAGCAATTTCTAGCAGAACAGTTGATGTTGATGTAATAAATAATAAAAACGGGAGGTGTTATCAATTTTAGCATAAAAAGTAAAGTCAAGTTAATATTTTTCCATTTAACCCTTTAATAATTAAATTAATGAACTACAATTTGTATATTTTTTTTCTCTGCTAAAATGTTATTAAACAAAAAAATTGTGCATTGTTTGCCGAGCTGTTACTAGACTTGCAAAACCAACGTGCTGATTGTGTGATCAAACCTGAACCTAGTCTCTGTTCCACGCTGCTGAAGTTGAACTCAATGAGTTGGTAAGAATTAGACTCAAATTTATCTGTTGCAGAACGGATAAAATACATATATTTTGAAATTCTTTAATTAACCATATCTATATGTTTTCATCTATTGTTAATAATAGATGAACTCCTGTGATTGTTGAAGCAGCATCAAATGCAGTAGGTCTACATTTGAATGAAGGGAAAACTAAAACCCTTCTGATAAATAGTCCATCATCGGCCTGCATTAAGACCATCAAAGGAGTTGAACTGGAAAATGTACCTGAATTCAAATACCTAGGTTCATATATCCCGGACTCTTTCCATGACTTCAAATGTAGGAAAGCACAAGCATGGGTCGCCTGCAATAAACTCCACAAGATCTGGAAATCCTCTCTACACTCTTATAACGAAAGGATCAAATTTGATCCCATAAAGTATCAAATATGAGCTTATCCTTTTTGGGATCAAATTTGATCCTTTTTGGGATCAAATTTGATCCTTTTTGGATCAAAAAGGAGTTTATTTGATCCGAAAAGGATCAAATTTGATCCCAAAAAAGGATCAAAATTGATCCCAAAAAGGATAAGCTCATATTTGATACTTTATGGGATCAATTTGATCCTTTCTTTTTAAGAGTGTAGACCGAAGGACTAAAATCAGATTCTTCAAAGCCTGTGTGGAAAGTATTCTTTTGTACGGCCCAGAAACTTGGACAATCAGCAAGAAAATGGAAGATCGTATAAACGGCTGCTACACTCAACTTCTACGGAGAGTGCTGAACATCAGTTGGAAGGATCATATTCCAAACACCACAGTATATGGTGATATCCCTCCAATATCTTCAACAATCAGGCAACGCCGTTTATGTTTTGCTGGACACTGCATCCACACCACTGACCAACCCATCTCTGACTTGATTTTCTGGACTCCTCCAGAAGGGAAATCAAACAGAGGCAGAAGTACCCTTCAGTCCACTGACACCATCAAGAGTGATCTCAACCTAGATCTATGAGAGGTCCAATATATCATGCAGGATAGGGAAATTTGGTCCGAACATGTAGCCAGTGCTTCTTCCATTCCGTCCACGGACGACCGATGATGATGATGTTGATTGTTAATATCACTGTTTGGTTCACAGGTTAAAATGTTTTGCAAAACTTTTGGCCTAAAAAGCTTTCACTTACGTTGTTTCTTTATAGGTTACAGTGATTTTGTACTCAGCTTAACTACACATCATTTCTAAAATGTTTTTGTGAACCTTTCAACATGCTACAAAATTGAAAGAAATTGGGTCTCAGGATGCTGATTGTTGTCCTCAAGTATAGCTAAAACCAAGAGCTTCCGGGGGCTCCGCCCCCTGGACCCCACCCACTAGGGCTTAGCGGCAAATCGCTCGTAATTGCGGCAAGCCGCTCAAACAGTTAATTTTTTGCAGAAAATATTTCAGAATTACTTCATGCTCCCAGACAGCCAAATTTATTTCGATGCCCTGGGCCGCTCAGTGATCAGTAACTTTGGCCTTTGGGATCAAGAATACCACCAGGCACTACCTGAAGGCACTGGACATCTGTTCACCGAGAGTGGTCCTGACTTTGCACTAGTGTTGATATTATACATGATGATATTATACCGGTGAATGTTTGCGATGCCTTATCATTCACCGGTCGGACGCCAGTGGATAATGGACCATAACTGCAGACATCGTAAGCCGCAAGATTTTAACTCAGAAAAAGTTCTTGCAGCATGCTTCTGGCATCTCTACGGGTCACAGACTCCTCCCGGTGTCTGTGTCCTCCCGGTGTCCGTGTCCCGGTCTCCACACAGACACCGGTTGGTCACCGACTGGTGTCTGATCGGTATCAACTAAATTCTATCAGGTACGAAGCATCGTATTAAACCTCGCTGCAAGGTTATGTGACCAGGGTTTTCGTCACAGTTCATCTGTGTCCCAAACTTGGGTCCTTGATGCTTCTGTAGCATTGGTACTGGAGGCGAGTTTATATACAGCCAATGTGGCCCCTGTGGCACTTTCTTAAGCCATTGGCCACTGGTGTACCAACTTTGGTCTTTGCTAGAGGTGATTTCATGAATATGTAGCCATTTGTTTGTTTGTTTGGTTTGGTTTGGTTTTTGGTAGTCTTCGCCCTGGGAGCCATGAACCATGGGCCCATGGGGCCAAAACAGCTTTGTATATTTTTTACTTGCACCTAAACTACACAACTATGGTTATCATATGCCCCATGACTTGATGAGGCACGTTTTTGTAGCCTTTGACCCAATTATCATGGACCCACTAACCTAATGCCATTGGCCTGATGAGCTAAATGTTTATGTGTTCGATCGCCTTTACCGCCAAAACCATCTTTACCGCCAAAAGTACAGAAACCTTTAGGACCAAATTTGTTACCAAGATGTCCCATGTGAATTATCAAATCAAAGGCTAGTCCTATCCCCAGGGGGCCAAAAATTATGGGCCCAGGGACCAGAATTATTACTGATGATGAATAGCCTTAAGGTGCACGCAAACGTAAAGCCTATTGTTATTCATAAGAATACCTATAAATAACAATAGGTATTGAGCTGTTTTAGGTTAACGTTTATCTTAACGCTATTTTCGCAACTTCTCCAATGTCTTAAAAATGCTCTATAGCAGATGCTTTATAGTAGTCTTGGCCCAAATTAGCATAAGTACGTGGCAAGCAGGAGCAAAAATGATGGGAATCACTTTTAGCCCAATCACTATACAGAATTTCCAAGGCCCAAGGTTGGTACAAAGATGCCCCTACTTCATTTGGTCATTTGGGTCGTCTTGACCACAGAGGCTAGTAGTTATTGGCCCCTTAGGTATATATATAATAATGCATATTAAATTGCCTTTATATTGCCATATAGGGGAGTCACAAATATACACATTTACAATGGTGAGCAAGTTTGTTTATATAATAAACCATGGGGAGCTATCATTGAGTGAGCCAGATCGTTCATAACTTACCATATAGTATTATAGCAATACCCTACGATCATACCTTACTATGTTAAGGCAATTGGGTCATTACTTGCAATGTATTATGGGGAGCCATTAGGATCATAACATTGGGGCAAGGCACTAAGATCATACATAACTTATCAAGTAAAGTGTCACAACTGTAATGTGGGAACCAATAATTAGACCTTAACCAATGGTGAGCAAGTTTGGTCGTAATACAGTTTACTATGACAAGCCTGTAGAGTCACAACTAAGCATGGTGAGCTACTTTCCTACTGGTTACCTCAGGCATCGATCTTCTAGAGTTTTCTAGTAACATTTCCTTCCTTTGTAAGCAAAACACAAAGTTAAAATAAAAAATACCCTCTTTAGCGATTGGTTGAGTTTTTACCTATTTTTGACCTGTAAAAACACAATTTTGATATTCTTTATGTATTATGACATCATAGTGACGTAAAGCCTTGACGGATTTTACCCAATTTGGTATGTATGAAAAGAAGGGAACCACAGTTATACATTAAAACTACAATTAAGTGCATAGGAACTTCCAGTAGGAAATTTATAGAGGTTACAACAGCAATAATGTTGTAAATAAAGAAAAATTACCATATTTTGGCCTACGGGGGTAGTGGGTACTGGTGGGGTCTGAAGATCCCCTTGAATTATTTTTTAAAGTGCATATTTGTTCAAGTGGAGTCAAGTGGCACACCATTAGACCATGGCCGATTTGAAAATAAAACCTTCCCCATTTACGCCCCGCCCTAATGTAGATTGGCAATTTCACTCAAGCAGATTAAAGTTTGAAACTATGGTCTCACTCTCTAAAAATATTGAATATTCAACTAAAAAGGTTGAAAAAAACAACAAGTCTTTTCGTCTGAAAACTTTCAATCTAAATGATTGAATTATATGAGTAAATGATATTTTAACCATAAATGAAATCCCGGAGCAGGTGATATTCACCCTGAAAGGTTTTTTAATCTTTTAGGTAGGTTTTCAGTAAAATGAGAACTATTTATATGCTCCAAAAGAGAGGATTTATTAATATTTTTTTGCAGGTGATTTATAGTGCACTACGCGGTCCCACTGACTTGAAATTCCACACGGCTTCAGCACACTTTACAGAGCAGTTCTAATCATTGGGTTAAATCACTACCTGGACTCCCTGGGGCCAAAGGGCTTACTGCGGCATAAACATATTGGCGCAATCCTAGCAGAATATACACTCAGCTCCAGCTGGACTCGAACGCAGAACGATCGATATCTTATGTTTAACAGTCCGAGAACTAACTGACTGAGCTAGCGAGAACTTATTATGTGACTGTCGTACACCCTATCACTCTCAAATTCGAGTGCCGCTCCCTGGGAGTAAAGTACATGTCATTGATGTACCTGTAATAATTTCTCAAACTTACCTTGCTACTCTTTGGCATTGAACATTATTATAGAACAAACGACGGTATCATGTAAGTTACAATGATTAAGCTTAACATCACATAAGCTACTGCATTGCAATTCCATGATGACACGGTACGCATGTACGCCAGTCACATAAATCCTCTCTTTTGGAGCATATTTAATAGTTCGTATTTGTGACCCGTCATATCGAAAGGTACCTTAAGGTCGGCAAAATCAAAATGGATTTTTTGATCTCATCTGAAAGCTGAGATTTTAAGCTTTGAAACGACACCTTACTTTTGGTTATTGGACGTTCGGTTGCAAAGTTACATCCAAATTGGCAAAAGGCATCGGGCTGATTTGGAAAATTATAGTTCTGAGAAAATCGAGTTTGAAGTTTTTGTTAAGTAAAACTTTAATGGGGAAAGGATTTTTATATCGATTTTTAAAACATTTGTCTTATGTTTTGGATGTTGAAACCTGATTAATATGATAGAATACACTTCAAAGGTAACATTTCTGATGAAATTAGAAATTCGACCTTGGACGTGATTTTAATTATGCTCAGCTTCAATGGCCCGTATCTCGTTATTTACTATGCCGGTATTAAGGTACCTTTAGATATGACGGGACACATTTTACTGAGAACCTAACTAAAAGATTAACAAACCTTCCAGGGTGACTGTCAACTACTCCGGGATTTCATTTACGGTTAAAATACCACGCAAACTCGGCGAACTTGTATCACCCATCTTGCATCTGCTGCTAGCGACGATCGAAAAGGAAACTTGCCCGCGATGATATCCCGGGATGTTATCGTCTGCATCATGTGACGTATCGATCATGTGACAAAAATAGTTACACCTGATTGGACAATTTAATCAATCTTGACAACGATTGAAATCTGGATTCAATTGATCGTCAAGTTTTAACTCGTTTCAGGGAAATTTCAATTGATTTAGTTTGATTCTTGTCATTAATCGTTCGGAAGGCTAGAATTTCAAATTGGGCAATTTAAGAGAGTATTTATATAATCCTCCCGTTCTTGGAAACGAAACGACAAAATGCTCTCATTGTTTTTGCAAATTAAACGCAAAGAAAAGTACTATCAATTAAGATAATTCTGTATTTCAAAATAGACCGGAATGTATTTTTAAAGATTTATTCATTCTGAGTACTAATAATTTTGATACACCCTGTATAAACGTTGTAGACTCACCAGGTATACACTGTATGCAGCGCCCCAAGAAGGAGCATTCGCACAGAGGATAAAGGGCTTAACGTGACTTTCTGAACCACGGAGCAATTAGAGTAAAGTTTCTTGCCCAAGGAAACAAGGAGACGTAAACCGCCTGGCACGGGGCT
>JXSR01S000958.1:4464-22977 GCA_000969725.1 Ophiothrix spiculata | reverse complement strand
TTCTGTTTAACGAATTTTCATGTTTTTTTATTAATAAAGAAGGAAAATGATAATTCTAACATTCCCTGCAAGTTTCAGCTTCAAAATGGCGAGTTAAATAATTTTCCGAGGCCTCAACAACCACCTTCCCTACACCCGAACTTTGACGGCCTACCCTTACCCTACCTTAAGTTGCACCTCCCTATTTTTTATCAGCAAATGATGTAAAATAGATTACCAAAATGCCTGGGTAGGTTGCCTTTGTGCGTTTTAATGCACCGGGGAACAACCCCCTCCCCCCTCAGTATAGACGAGGGTTAACTGAACTGTCGTTGTATAACATTTGGTTTGTAGATATAGCTCTTGCATTGAATTAAAGATTTTGATTAATGTTTCATTCTTTTGTTCGAAATAAATGCATTTACTTCTAGCGTGTATCTTAAAATAAAAATTTGTTACCACAGTAACGTTGAATCAAAATTGGATATAAGGTATCTATCATTTCATAATGTAGTAATGGTTTTTAATAAAAACATTCGTGACAGCGAAATAAAGGCCTAATGTGTACATTAATGTTACAGTACATTGAATTCTATTCACCTTTTGTAATATATTTTGGTTTAAAAAGAGATTTTCCTTTGCTTGACCAACTCTGCTGCGATATTCCCAATGTTTATTCTCTGCTCTCTTTTAAGTAAAGTAAACAACAATTAGCCAGACACTCTAGAAATAACAGACGTCTACATGTAAATTAAATACAGCATGCTTTAACAGATGAATTGATATCATCTGAAAATTCCCCCTTTCGGGGTGAGCCATCACATATATCAGAATATTTAGATTTGCTTTCATTACGGATTATTGTTAGTGACAACAACAAAATAGATGTAGAGTTGGAACATTGAAATTGGTGTTATTGCAAATCAAAAACAACATTACAATTGATTTTGATTCATTGATGTATATGCAATGTTTTACAAACAAGGTTTAAGCGAATAGCCATATATTCAAGATCAAAGAAGAAGAAGAAGAAAAAGAAGAAGAAGAAGAAGAAGAAGAAAAAGAAGAAAATGGAAGAAGAAGAAGAAGAAGAAGAAGAAGAAGAAGAAGACGAAGTAGAAGAAGTAGAAGTAGAAGTAGAAGTTATACAGTATTGGGTTACAGTTATAAAGCGCGTTTACTTGAGCGGTTGAATAATACGAGTTGACAGGACGAGGTTACAGATATCTGTGGGAGGATGATACCGTAGTTAGGGAATGAGCATGCTCAGATAAAATGTTTGATTTAATAAGTGTGTTTGAATTCGGAGACTCCCTATATAATAGCTGTCTTAGACGGACACGCATTTAATGAAAATATTGGGTAAAGATGTGTATTTGGACGCCTGCTGAACTTAATTCAGTGACGGGACATTTTACTGGTAAGTAAATTTGTTGTCGTTGTCTTCAATTTACATCTTTACAATCGATTATTTTATTGTTTTATTCATACATTCGAATTACGTCAATAATTTTTGTGACAAATAATCAACTATAACTTCTCACCTGAAATTACTAATTAAACATACAATTTTGGAGAAAAATATTCAGATTTTATGGTCAGCTATTAAATTTTTTATTAAGTTAAACAATGATTAGTAATCAATAAATTTAGAGTACGGGAAGCATACATGTCAATCATTATTTAGTTATCATGTTTTCCCAGAAATTGAGAAAGTAAGTTTCATTATTTTTCAGTAGTTGCAATGTAAATTTTTACCTAGTACAATCGAAATGTATTTGATATGTCAATGTTGTCTTTAGACAATAATTATAGTCGTAAACTCCTATTAAAAACTTATTAAGTTACCACTCACAAAATTCCACACTGGTCCAGGCGGTGGCGGACACGATAAATAGCATCCACTAGATTTAGGGACGAGGGATTTCTAAAACGCAAATTTAGGGTACGATTTACGTGTATTTCTATTGGGTCACGTGACTCACATAATGAAGAAAAAAATTCCAAAGATCATATTTTTACCTTTCCTCAAAAAAATACAAAAGTGTTCTAATAGTAATCAACATAATTATGTCACTCCAAATCCGCGGGAGTTCACTTCATTTTTTTACCGATTACGAAAATAATTGTAGTGATCATCCCGGAAGTAGTATTTTTCCACGAATCCCAACGGCTTCACGCCAGAGGCGGTATAGGACATGACGTCACCGGGGATCGGCTACGATACCGTATTTATACCGTCCGGCAACCAGTAACAGTTGCCACGACCACCCTCCTCTGCACTGGTCAATGATAAATAAAGAGAGGGCGGGTACTGGATGGTACATGTATCATGCAAGAAAAAAGACCAATTTCTTCGTTTCTATATTATCACATGAAAGATTTTCCTAAGCGCAATATTTTTCTTGAAAATATTGATAGTTCTATCTATTTTGAGCCGAATTGCATATTATACAAATATTTAATGCCTGAGAGTGCAATAGTACAAAATATATCATGAGGTCAAATTTGGACTTTTCTATTTCATGAGGCGTAGCCGAGTGAAATGGATCAGTCTAAATTTGACCGAATGATATATTTTGTACTATTGTACGAGCATAGGCATTCAATATTTGTTTTATATCATGATATCACACATGTTTATTTCATACCGTGCAATAGTACAAACTATTGCACGGCTCAAATCACTGTAATCATGATATAAAACAATCCATGTTTACTTTGATCTAAATATTTTCGTAACTTGAAACTATGTTCATCTATGTTTTAACTTTGAACCTACAGAATTGAATACATCAATAACTATATAGTTTTTAATCCATAAGTCAGTTTAGAAAATCACGCACTTAGTAATAAAATGGTTTAAGGTTACTACTGTTCTTCGAAAATATCGTGACGGGGTATTTCATGTTCACTGCAAGATTGTACCCACTCATGATACACTATAACGATGTTTGGCATCCATAAAGAGTAAAGTCTATAAATTATTCATCAGGCTAGACTGGGAGAAAAAAAAAACCTGAATTTTTTTTTACAAAGAATTTAAAAAAAAATAACCACAATTGTTAAATGTTGGCAAAAAAAAAAAAAAAGAAGAAGAAAAACAAAAACAAAACAAACAAACAAACAAAAAACCGGCTGATTTCACATGATTTTGGCAAAATTAAAAAAAAAACTTTCAAAAACGCTAATTTAGGGTCCGTCGGGCCCGTCGCCTATACGGGGTGGGGTGTTTTGCAAAACTGTGGTCACGCTATCCATGCAACATTATACTTGACTGCCCCCCGGGTTTTCCACGCGGTTTACATATACGAGCCTCTGACAAACGTTTCACATACTGAACGTGACACAAATGGACACCACCGTATAGGTAACAAATTAAACGCATACATAATGGACACAACCGTATGAATAACGTATTGATCGCACTTTTAAGGGCTCTGTCACACATCACCATATAGAGCTAAACGTACGCCTAACATACTTTATCCATAATTGTTTTGGTTTTACATTGCTGTTCGTCATGTGTTCATTAAAAGTACGTTCAATGCGTAAGCTATTCAGTTTGTCCTTTAAGGCTCTGCCACGCATCACCGTATAGAGCCAAAACGTATGAATAACGTACTTCTAACGAACATATCCTAAACAACAATGTATAAATCAAAATAATAGTGGAAGCAAGTACGTTATTCGTACGTTTTGCTCTATACGGTGATGTGTGACAGAGTCTTTATATATACGTTCAATTAGTTATCCATACGGTGGTGGTCCGTTTGTGAAACCTTTGCACCCTCTTCATACGTTCAGCTATGTAAGGGGATTTGACATAGTCTTAACGAACACATGACGGACAACATTGGATAAAACAAAACATATGAGGAATGAAGTACGTTAGTCAAACGTTTTTTTATGTGTGACAGAGTGTGTAAAGCCAGAAGTGATGTGTGACAGAGCCGTTAAATTGTATCCATACACTCTGCGTTAAGTACGCGTTGAAATTGTAAATCTAATTGGACAGTTGGTGACTTTTACGCATTTATTATTCTCGTCTAGTTGCACGCTGCGTATCGCGTAGTGCGTTGTACAATTCCATGTACGCGTACGCGTAATACACCCTCGCTTGTATGGCAAGTTTCATTTGAAAAGAAAGGTAAATCTAAATTACAATGATTGACATGGGACGATGAATGGTTGAATTTCTATGTTTTATTGATATAACAAACACATTTTAAAATAATTATGCTATTTATTTCTTAGCAATAGTAATCGTTGTCGTGTATGAATAAGATTAATAACTGCTCTTTACTTGGCGCTAGTGAAATTGTACAAAAATAATCCACCTTGTGTCGAAGTTGTCCAACTCACTCGGCTGCGCCTCGTGAGTGCAGACAACCCCAACTTCAGCACGCGGGGCATTATTGTTGTACAATTTCACTCGCGTCAAGTAATACGCAGTTATTAATCTATAGTTCTTAAGAGTAGGCGATTGAAGACATACAGATTTATCCAGTCTCTTTCTCTTTCTCGTCTTTCTTGTCGATACCAATCCGGGTTTTGGTAGCTCACGGCACCGAATATGGAAAATAACTTATTTTAAGAGCCAATAAGTTTATTTCTTCTAAAAGTATTTCATTTGTTTCATAATGTTTCTAATGATGCGTATCATAATTCTACAGAAATAAAGATACATTTAATAGTAAACGATTGTGTTATGTAAAACCTCATTAGATTATGGTACAGTGATGAGTAATTAAGGAGATTGCTCTAGACGTTTGGTTTCTGTTATGTTTTGCTGCATGCATCATGTTATAGGTCAAAACCGCCCAAATCTCTTTGGAAATGAAGTGTGTCGGGTCGGTAGAGATGATCTCTAACTAACTAAGCATACGTTTTAATCATTTAATCATGTTAGTATTATATATAATGGATCCAGTCGGGGAGACTGCCATACCATCATGATGTGGGTGGAAAAGATATATTGTTTGTGTCACCATCATTAACTATGCATTGAAGTAGTACTCTATTTTCTACATGTATGTTGCATTAGAAAATATGCTATTAAAGGACATTGGACAGGTCAAACATCATTCCCTAACTTTTTTCCGAACAATTATAAATTGTGCAGCATTTGAAGTGTTAGTGGTGATAATGGCACCATGTAAAGTTGTATTGTCGAATTCAAACACATATATGATATGACTCACCCCGAAAAGGGGGACTTTGCGACAGAATAGTTTTCGAGAAATTGATGAAAATATGCAGCATAAAATAAAGAAAATACTAACAATTTCCAGCATATTTTCTGTTGTACAATTTGATCGCCTTAATCAATTTCAACAGGTAAGGTACGTGTTATTGTAAAACTTAGAAAATGCTTTAACAGATGAAATGATAAAATTGATATCATCTGCAAAGCCCCCCCCCCCCCTTTCGGGGTGAGCCATCACATATATCAGAATATTTAGATTTGCTTTCATTACGGATTATTGTTGGTGACAATAACAATAAAGATGTAGAGTTGGAACATTGAAATTGGTGTTATTGCAAATCCAATACAACATTGTAATTGATTTTGATTCATTGCTGTATATGCAATGTTTTACAAACAAGGTTTAAGCGAATAGCCATAATTCAAGATCAAAGAAGAAGAAGAAGAAAAAGAAGAAGAGGAAGAACAAAATGGAAGAAGAAGAAGTAGAAGTAGAAGTAGAAGAAGAAGTAGAAGTAGAAGAAGAAGTATAGAAGTAGAAGAAGAAGAAGAAGAAGAATAAGTAGAAAAAGAAGAAGAAGAAGAAGAAGAAAAAGAAGAAGAAAAAGAAGAAGAAGAAAGAGAAGAAGAAGAAGAAGAAGAAGAAGAAGAAGAAGAAGAAGTAGAAGTAGAAGTAGAAGTAGAAGTAGAAGCAGAAGTAGAAGCAGAAGCAGAAGTAGAAGTAGAAGTAGAAGTAGAAGTAGAAGAAGAAGTAGAAGTAGAAGTAGAAGTAGAAGATGAAGTAGGAGAAGAATACGAAATGGAGGAGGAGGCCATGAGATACTTCAAACAGACAGTTTGATAGCTGAAGTCTATGCAAAGAGTAGACCCCTAAACTGTTTGTATGAAAAATCAAAATTAGTTTAAAATGTAGCTGCCTGGCACAACTTGGTGAGATTCACTTTCGTTACCTGTAATGAATACTTACAGTTATCATTTCACACATTTTCGTGCATAAAAAAAACAGACCTGATGAAAATAGGCAACAAAAAATAAAGAAAATAATAAGAATTTCCAGCAGATTTTCTATTATTTGAAAAGTGTTTTATCGCAAAGTCCCCCTTTTAGGGGCGAGTCATCACATGTATGAAACCATGTTTAAAATGAAGTTAAATAATGGTCTTTTCGAAAATGCCTCCTTTCAGACATATGATCAGTGTAGCGTTGTATTGGTAGAAACTAGCTGTTGGTGTAGTTGATGTTGTTGGTTTATCTTTTAATAGGCAGAATAGAATAACAACAGCAATTGCATCTGTCTCAGTCTCCCATAGTGCAAACATTTCTTATTATTGGCTATTTGATATAGAAAATAACTTGATTGTGTAAAATCAAAACGTCATAACCCCTATCTATCTCAGTTTGATCAACACAAGTCGTAATATATCCACATTTAAGAACCTCCTTTTGGCACAGTCAAAAAAAAAGGCAACAGCTTTTATTAACGAGTTACGTTTTACAGTTACAAAGCGCGTTTACTTGAACGATTGAATAATACGAGTTGACAGGATGAGGTTACAGATATCTGCGGGAGGATGATACCGTAGTTAGGAAATGAGCATGCTCAGATAAAATGTTTGATTTAATAAGTGTGTTTGAATTTGGAGACTCCCTATATAATAGCTAGCTTAGACGGACACGCATTTAATGACAATATTGAGTATAGATGTGTATTTGGACGCCTGCTTGAATTAGTTTAAGTGACGGGGCATTTTACTGGTAAGTAGAATTGTCTTCATTTTACATCTTTGCAATCTATTATTTTATTGTTTTGATCATACAAGATCGAATCACGTCAATAATTTGTGTGACAAATAATCAAAAATAACCTCTCACCTGAAATTACTAATTAAGCATACAATTTTGGAGATAATTATTCAGTTGTTATGGTCAGCTATTAAAAAGTTTATTAAGTTAAACAATGATCAGTAATCAATACATTTAGATTATATTTGCGTTCGACTAAGGAAAATACACATGTCTATCATTATTAAGTTATTAATCGAGAAAGTAAGGTTCATTATTTTTCAGTGTTGCAATGTAAATTTTTACCTAATACAATAAAAGTGTATTTGTTATATCAATTTTGTCTTTTGGCAATAATTATAGTCGTAAACTCCTATTAAAAATTAAAAGTTACCACTCACAAAATTCCCCATTGGTCAATTATAAATAAAGCAAAGGGCGGGTACTGGATGGTACCTGTATCATGCAAAAAAGACCCATTTCTTCGTTTTTATATTAACACATGAAAGAGTTCCCTAAGTGCGATGTTTTTATTGAAAATATTGATAGTTCTATCTATTTTAAGCCACGTTGCATATAACCATCCATGTTTACTTTGATCTATGTATTTTCTTAAATTGAAAATATGTTCATCTATGTTTTAACTTTGAACCTGTAGAATTGAATACATCAATAACTATATAGTTGTTAATCAATAAGTCAGTTTAGAACATCATGCACTTAGGAAAAAAAAGATGGTTTAAGGTAACTACTGTTCTTCGAAAATATCGTGACGGGGTATTTCATGTTCACTGATTTTACCCACTCATAAAATGACACACTATAACGATTTTTTAGCATACATAAGGAGTAAAGTCTATGACACACTATAACGATTTTTTAGCATACATAAGGAGTAAAGTCTATAAGTTATACATCAGGCTGGACTATTGATTTCCTTCTTTATAAATGACGATAAGAACATGGATTTTGGTCAAAAGCTTCAGTTTTTTGTAGATCGAATCATCCGATCAAATTTCACATGCTGACGGTGAAAATACGCATTGTGGAATTTCAAATGATAATTAAATAGACTTTTGATGTTAGCAACATCAATTTTGTAAAAACGGAATCTTCAAATTACGTTTGCGTATTCCGTATTAGCGCCAAACCTGATTGGCGCAGGAGCCATTTGTTCGCGGTGAGGCGATACTTTTTTTTGAGTCTTTAGTATTTTCGTTAGAAGAGCTTTGACCGTAACTTTTAGTGTTAAAAGTTGCTGTTGCCGTGGAGCACTTACCGTTGCTACTGCTAGCAGTAAAAATCTGATTTATTAATGGTACAATGTAGTTCCTTATAAAGTTTTTTTTTGTCTTACTATATGTGAACACTATCAGATTATCCCGAGCTGCGTACATTTTTGAGATTTACAAAAAAGCGCCATTTTGAAGATGCTCCTAAAACAAAAATCAATAGTCAAAAGGAAAGTTTAATCTAGAGATTCTATCGTGTGTATGCCAGAGTGCAATATGCAAGACCTAACAGTGGACATGACATTCCACCATTTCGTTGTTGAAAAGGACTGTTCTTTTCTAAAAATATGCGCAGTTCGGATAATCTGATATTGTTCAGGTATTGCCAGATTGTAGGACAGATAGTTGTGAAAGAATTACAAATGATAAATCAGACTTCCTATAGTAACAGTAACTCAACATAAAATACTCTATGGAAACAGCAACATTTAACACTCAATTTTACAGCAAAATAAAAGCAACAGTATAATCACTAGATATTAAAAAAGGATTTTTTTTGCGAAATTGTGTCTTTTGCGTTTAAAATCCAAAATTGCGTCCCAATTGAGAAAAAAGACGCTTCAAAACGAATTTTAGTACGAACATGGGAGCTCGTGTGGTCAAAACGAATTTTAGTACGAATATGGGAGCTCGTGTGGTCTAGCGGAACAGAGCAGGACTCATAATCAGTAGGTCGTGAGTTCGAGCCCCGTTAGCGCCAACGAGTTATGCCCTTGGGCAAGGCATTTAGTCTCCATTGCTTCGTCGACCCGAGCGTTATATGGGTAATTACTAGGAATATAGTCGAGTAGCGCCGTCCGATAACAAGGACATTGTAAATGGCAGCTGACCGTATTCTATTGGTAATGTAATAATTGTCATAAGCGCTTTGACCCGATGTTCAATCGGAAAAAGCGCTATATAAGTTGGATAATTATTATTACTATTAACATAAGAGCGACTTTAAAACAACTATAAATGTTAAACAAACTGAATGAAATGACTTTGGAGGTTACATAACTTGTTCAACATGTGCATGTACTCAGATTTACGTAGATGCAGATATAACACCCCTTCACGGTATGGTTTTACAGGCAATTACAAACTAAATGGCGCAGGATGTGTTGTGAAAAGCAGAAAAAGGAAAAAAAAACACATTCATTCACCTCCACCACCACCAGCACCACCACCACCAGCACCACCAGCACCAGTACCACCACCACCACCACCACCACCATCACCCCCATCACCATAACCAACAACACCATCACCACCTCCACCACCACCAACACAACCACCACACCACCACCACTAATCCACCAACGTGTGTGTTACCACAAGGGGACTGAGTATTTTGAGCTCTTCATATCATATCATTTTTATTTACATCATAATAATTGCCGTGTTCCTATCTCTGTACTATAATACATGTGTATAGTTAATTCTAGATATATCTTTCATACTCATGCTTTATGCTTTGTTTGTTGATTTACTTCTGATAGAATGGATCTAAATGATCCTTATCAGTATTCACTTCTTTACACTCAATTGCTTAATTTTTAATTCATATAAGGTTTTCCACTTTAATTTTTAACAATTCTATATATAGGGTGATGCGTTTATTAGTGCCCTAGCAACAACAACAACATGTATGTAAACAACTACTTTCTAAACCCTTTAAACCATTCAAATCTTTCAAAATTCAATTTTGAAATGTTTGTATACTAACATAGTATACATCTGTTCAGGAACTAGCACTTCCTTGGATTTCAAAAATTTTCTAGCATCGATTATTCCAACCTCTTTCGCCTTCCGTCGGAGATTTACATATTCCCAAGGTTATTTGTAGTTTGATCTTTCTGACCAATATAGCTTGATTTATAGCCAAAGGTGAACATTACACCTTTTTCTTCCATTATGAACCATGCATTCTCAATTAGGTTAAGATCTGGGCTAATTACAGGCCAGAAATCCTTCTGCAAAAATGATGGAAAGACCCTTTAAATGTTGAAGCCGGAAGTACTTCCAGATCACCACAAAACTACAACGCTGAGAAAATCCAGAAAAACCTGACCAAATCTGATGAGTTTGGTCTCAAATGAAAGCTCATCTTGGCAGCATACAGAAACAAACACTATTTGATATCACTCAGTCTTAGGCCAAACACCAGAGAGCGAGAAAAACAAAATCAGCTAGGGCACAATTAGGCTCATCACCCTATATGTGATGGCTCACCCCGAAAGGGGGGGGGGGGGACTCTGCAGATGATATCAAATTTGATTTTATCATTTCATCTGTTGCAGTATTTTTTAAGCTTTTTAAAGACTGACACCTTACTTGTTGAAATTGATCAATCCGATAAAATTTTACAACAGAGAATCTGCTGGAAACTGTTATTGTTTTCTTATATTTTTTGCTGCCTACTTTCATCAGTTTCTCGAAAAGTGTTCTGTCGTAAAGTCACCCTTTTCGGGGTGAGTCATCACATATTTCATCATCAATAAGGTCAATGCAATGTGCGTTTTAATGAAAATAAACAGAATTCCTATATCAATATGGAGAGTAGCACCAAACTCCCCAAATCCGCTATTTTGTGCCTAAATTGTGTCTTTGTTGTACAGATAGTCTATGTGAAAATTCCCCAAATTTACATTTAATTACCATAACTTTCGAAAACTCCCTCACAACTCCCTGTTTAAATTCTTAGGACCCTAGCAGAATATTGATTCTAAATTTGGACATAATAATTACAAGTCACGTGATACAATATCTAAGCCGAAACATTAGAAAAAAATCGTTATTTATGTGACTTTGATGAAGAACATGTAAAGAAAGCGTTCCAATGAGTTAAACTTTGTTATTTTTAAGAACTTGAATCTGAAATATTGCAGGTATGTCAAAATTGATACAATCTAACCATAAATAGTAAAATGAAGTAAAACTTATTAAAATATCTCCTGTTGCCATAGTAACATGTTTAAAATCCAGAGATTTGTAAACAAATTAGTCTAGCTTCATTATTTTGAGAAACTGGAAACTTAGCAAGTATGTGATAATAGCCAATCGTGTAAAGAAAACGTTCGAAGGAGTCTAACTTTGTCGTTTGTAAGGGTGTCCAAAAATTAACTTCCCATTTTTAAATGCTTACAGCTTTAAAAACAGGATTCGCATGGCAACTATAGACATATGAATTGATAGAAGAAACTTGTAGAATTTTTTTGGTACCAAACATTATGCAATCAGTAAACTTCTAAGATAGCAAGAAGGTCTGAAAATTCAAAGGGGTTGAGCCAATATACCATATAGTGTTGATACTCTTCTGCCACTTCACTATGATGACATGACACCTCGTACAGCTAAACGGTATAGAATGGCTTTATTAATTACTTTTTCATGAACAATCATATCGCTCAAGACGAAAAAACCTTGGCCCTTTCACTCCGATGATTTAAGTCCGCTCAATTACTTTTTGAGTTTTCTGAAGGACAGTACATCCCAACACCCTGAACTATTCCTGACCTGAAACAGATCATCACCAGTAAAAACAGGAAGGTCAAGAAGAACGCATGCACAAACGTCCAGAGCTTTGTCGTTAAAGTAAAAGATTTTTTTGAAATCTGCAAGGAGGCCATCTAGATCATATTCTGAAATACTAGGCAGCTTAATCTGGATAAGAAGGAGGTAATTTGATATGTCCCTGTGAGTGTAACTTTGAATGTGTAATAAGGGGTAATGCTGTTGTGTATCATTTAAATATGAGCATAATGCAAGAGTTACGCTTTGACAAATTAAAAACATTTTAATGAGCATCATGTAATTATTAAGACAAAACCACAATCAAAAATCTTTGTATTAACATTGTAAAAGCTGTTTCGCTGAATTGGTCATTAAAATGATCATGAATGATTCTCCTGTCTTCAAAGATTGATCCCTCCTCTACATGTGACTCGCACATTTGTTTTTCTTCTCAGTATGAAAGTAGGCTTTTTACGTTTGACGTAATTTACGTTGAAAATGATTTTCAAAAATGGCAATTATATCATATTTGGTACCAAATTAATTCTACAAATTTCCTCAATCAATACATATGCCTATAGTTGCCATGCGAATCCTGGTTTTAAAGTTATAAGCATTTAAAAATGGGTATTTAATTTTTGGACACCCTGTAGAATCTGAAATTTAGCAGCTATATCAAAATTAATAGAATCTAAACATGTTTGTAAAATGAAGTAAAACTTTTTTCGCTATCTCCTGTTGCCATTATACCGTGTTTAAATTGGTAAAGTTGGTGATTTTTAACTTCATTTGGCCCTGTTATTTGAAGAAACTGGAATCTTAGCAGGTATGTGACCAAAAAAACCAAAAACAAAATGAAGTGAAACATATATTGTTACAGGTATGTAAAGGTACTATGATAATAGCTAACTCTAAACATTTAAATGTGGTGAAAGCATATTGTAGCTATTTTCTGTTGCTATGATATTGGTATTATACCAAATCGAATGAACATCTTTCCATCGCAACAAAACACACAAAACACTTTATTAAACTATTTGTTAATTATACACTTTGAAACACCCACAAAATTAGGTTTATGTCCCTAAATTTAAGGTGGATCAAAAGGATATTTCTGAAAATTACAAACTGCATTAGAGGCATTTGATTAAATTGAACAAGTAAAGCTTAAAACACTGAGCAAAATGGTTTTTGTTTGAAGGAAATCGGACATACGGTTGCCAAGATATGCTTGATTTTAATTTCTTTGTTTTCTATCATTTTTGCCAAAATATTGATAAAGTTAATGAGCAACATTGGCTAAATGTGCTCATTAATATTCATATTTGCCAATATTTTACCAATGTCTTATGAATAAACCTTCATACTATTTTTATTTTACATAATTTTAACTTGAAACTTTGCCAATGTGTTTCTATGGCCTAAAACATTAACATATGATTTACCCGCCCAATCTAATTTGCATATTTGCATAATTAATGAGCATTATAGAAAAAGCTAATTAATTATGCAAATATGCAAATTAGATGGGCGGGTAAATCATACATTAAAGTTTTAGGTCATAGAAACACATTGGCAAAGTTTCAAGTTAAAATTATTAAAGGTAAAAGTAGTATGAAGGTTTATTCATAAAATATTGGAAAAATATTGGCAAAAATTAATATAAAAGAGCACATTTTGCTAGTTTTCCTCATTAACTTCATCAATATATTGGCAAAAACAATAGAATACAAAGAAACTTTAAACAGCAATATCTCAAAAACCGTTTGTCCGATTTAGCTAGCTCAAATTTTGGAATTAAGATTTTTTTGCTTAGCTCTCTGCAACAGGCATATTTTTATCCCAGTCAAGGCAACTTCATTTTGCCTTTAAAACCACCTTAAGTTATAATGGTTATAGTTAAATTCAACATTTTTTCCAACTATCTCTGGATTTTAAACACGTTATCATATCAACAGCTTTTATCAGCGTAATCATAACTGAAAGATTCCAGTTCCTCAAGTAATGGGGATTTTGTTACCAAATCTGTGCATTTCAAACACGTTGTAATGGCAACAACAAAATTTATCAGTTTTTGTCCATGGCAACAGAATATAAGAAAATAAATGGTTCACTTTATTTTACCATTTATGGTTATAGGTATTATTAACCTTGACCAACCCGTAGAATTTAAGATTCAAGATCCTCAAAATAACGGAGTTAGACGTTCACAAAATCTGTTGATTTTAAACTCGTTACCATGACAACAGAATCACATGTTTTACTTTAGTTTACCATTTATGGTTAGCTTCTACCAACTTTGACATACCTACTAAATTTCAGATCCGAGTTTGAAGTAAGGTTCATTCAAACGTTTTTTTGGTCAATGACTTTCATCAAAATTACGAAAATGAAAATGAGAGTTGGTTTGATCAAATTTGGAATCATTATTGTGTAAGCTTTCCAAATGTGTATGCATCTATAGGCTTTTGGGTCGTTTTTGGAAGTTAACTTCATTTATACATATTCAAATTGGCGAGATATTTCCCTAAACAACATAAGACAGAATTAGGACACAAAATGGCACAGGGCTCAAATTTAAATTCTCATTTTAGGTGAATCGCCAACAAATCTATCACTTAGATCTACATTTGTTTTATTAATTTCAAGGACATATATAATGCAAAACATGTCAAGAAAGATTACTAATGGATATTAATGCATTAAGGCTACAGTCCTTTTCACGAGCGAGATGGTTGAATGTCATGTGTACTGCAATTTTGGCTACTTACCATGTCAGAATATCAGACATTTTGGCGTACATCAGGAATTAGGAGTCTCTAGATTATGCATACATTTTTGCTTGTGATTTCAATTTCAAGAGCAAGTTCTAAATGGCGATGATAGATTGCTTCAAAAAGTTGACCATTTTATTCGCCAAAACCTCAAAATTACATAATGTTTGGTGGGCAATTCGATTGTCTTCACATTTTGACAGATTATAGGCTTGATGCTTCTTATTGAATCCCCCCCCCCCAGTTTGGTGAGTCAGTCGGGGGAAAAGGCCCATTCGGGGATCTTTGCACAAAAAAGATAGAAAAGAAAGGGGAGTAGAGAAAAAAATCAAAAGAAAAGAGAAGATAAATAGTTTTAAAAGTTTTGAAAATCATTGAACAACTTGCCGTGCGCTTTTGAGACCTTGAATTACCCTTACTTTTTGATAATTTAAATGTGGAAAGAGCACGTATTTTCAATATTCAGTCAAAATTTGCCAAGTTTTGCTGAGATTTTTAAACAAGTTTTAGCTAAATTGACAACAAATTTCGCATTGTCAAAGTTACATATTTTTACTCCGGCCCGCCGTCTCCTCTAAATTTTTAACCATCCGCATTCGGGGGAAACTGATGGTTGTGCCTACCCCCCCCCCCCCCTCAAAAAATCCTGGACACGCCACTGGCGCTGCATTGCCTGCCAAAATGGTTTTGCGCTACAACTCCAAGATCTCCCCTTTTGAATTCTATATTACCTGTTTTTGATACCTATATTCATTTTTATCTGTCTAATATAAGCATTCGAAAAATATACATAAAAACTGAGCATTCCTTTAAGGCAAACATTGCTATTTTTAGGTAAAAATATACAATATTCAATATTGTTTATGGTTCATTTTCACTTCACCTGACTTAGCGATTCTTCCTGACGTACTTCGTAATGCACCCACAACAGAAGTATATTGTTCAAGTCCCCACAAATGCAATAGAACCTATTTATCTTCACGATCAAAAAATATTTCTGATTCGCATTTATCTTAGCAGGCGGAGGTAATGTAGCCTTAACTCTATATTCGATCAGATACCTATTGTCGCGCGATTCACATAAACCTATCTTTTATCTGTAATTAGATACGGTATGAATATTATGCTTTAAACGTTTTATTAGCTGATGATAAGATCATGAACTTGAGAGACAGCCAATAAGATTATAAAGTGTTTTGTAGATTTTTCTGCTACAATTTTATGTATGATTCAAAAAGTTATTTTAGCCTGTTCAAGTTTGTCTTATGACAAAAGATTTAGTTTACAAATATATAGTTTACAAATTATAATTGACAAAAGGAGTATAGAGTTAATCTAACCGCACAAAAGAGGTCTGTCAATCAAAGTATGGGATAGGGTATTGTCTTCTTCTACAAGTCTCCTTAGTTTTAAAAGTTATTAAAATGTAAAAATGTGCAGTTTAATTTCAGATCTCGATTGACTAAAATGAATGAAGTATTTAACCACCGACTTGCGTTCTCCAAAATTAATTAAAATGGCGATACAAAAACTTACTTTTGGGATGGCCTGCAAAGGTTTGAATTAAATCATTGAAGCAATTAAACTGAACCGATGTCTAATTATTTAGCAGCATTTTGCGGTATATCGCCTCATGGGTGGGTTGCCGGTACTTCGCCTGCAGCCGTCTACAGCATTAAATTTGTGACTAAAAAATACAGGCTTTGCTTTGATGGAGTTTACTCCCACACCAAAGATTTTGATGTTCTCTTGTTCTTTTCATTTTATGAATTACATTGAACTTGTTAGAATTCCATATCTAAGCTTTAAGTAAGATAAACATTCAAACTAAAACATTGGGGCATTATTTACCACATTTTCTGCTTCTGCTTAATTCTTGAGAAAAGGGGCAAAACAGCCGTTGAGGCCCATATACTAAACATGCAAAAGTTCAAAGGTCGATAGCACCTCCTAAATATTTTTGTCAAAAGTGACAACATTTTGTATTTGGTAATTGTTACCCCTAATGCACAAAATGGGAGGGTTGCCCGATAAAATTTCATTTTTTTTTCAAAATCAGCTTAGTACTCGTCTGTTATTGATATGTAGATACTAGATAATATAAAAAATGTTATGCAAATTGATCAATATCATCTGTGAAGGTCGTTACAATGTCTTTTCAGTGTTCCGTGTTTATACTTTATAGTCAGGAGTCATTTTTGTTCAATCATTACATTACATATTATTTAGACTGTCTTTCCTAATATGTAAAGATTTATTGATGATTATTTTCGAATGAAGAATGTCCGTGTCTGTCTTTTTTAATAATATTATTATACTTTTTTATTAATAAAAATCCTTTTATATAAATTCTTTTCTAATGTGGTTAGTTACGATTTGTAAATGATTATTTTCGAAACAAAAATGTTCGTATCAACGTTTTTTTAAAGAGGTTGTTAAAATCCACCTTATTTTTTGTACCCTTAGTGAACTTGGTTTGGTACCAATGGTTTTGTATGGTTCTGCAAAACATGTTCCACAAGCCTTAGCAGTGGGACAAAATTCACAAGACTAAGATATAAAGTTTATGGTAATGAATCACTAGCAGATCAATATCTCTATCCGCTACACTGTATTCGCATAAAGAATGGAAACATGGTTTTGAATACTTTACTTTCAATTAGACAGCATGTGTATGCAAGACTGACCATCGGAAGGCCTGTGTTGGGGCTATGAATACCTGGAAATAGTAAATAATGAACGGTGGGTTGACTTAATTTTATTTGTGTAAAAAAGTTTTAAAAAAAATCAGCAACCCAATTATATGACGTTGGATATGACGTTGGTCTGATACTAATAAGTCATGCACGGCGCATTAGCCCGCTAGGCCACACTTCTTGATGTGTGCACATGTGAATTTAACGTTACTTATAGTACTAAACAAGTTTGGCCAAAACGATACTCCGTGTCGGTCTGTTTGATTTGGGTAGTTGCGCTTGCGACATCTTTGGATCGGTGTATTGTGCATAGTAATTGCCTATCGCGCTGTGCAGTATGTTTTGCGACGCTGGCAATAGATATTATTATTGAGGACTTCATTAGATGTAGCTATTGTTTTGTACATGTAATGTAATTCCGAATTTCGTCATTTTGGAGAATCAACTCAATTGATTTTTATGCAGTTGGTATCAAATTAACCCTTGATTAGTATAGTAACTCGGCTTGGTCATAATGTTGTACTAATGATACAATAATTCAAAAAAACTTACATAGAACGACTATGCAGTTACGATATTCATCTGCAAAACCCTTTTTAGCATTGAAAATCATGTGAAATAGATGCAAATTTAATCAGTTGTTACTCGGAAATAAAACTAGTCACAAATTAAGTTGAGGCATACCGTGAAAGAACAGATAGTCAAGTGATAATATAATTTATCCAACTTAAAACGGTTTGCTATCGGTTAATTCTGTAAAACAAGCGATTCCCTTGGGCTTTCTACCACATGAAATTTCACGGTAAAAGATAGGAATCAGAAGTGGGCGGAGCTTACAGTCAACTTCAATTTAATGTTGTATTGAAAGTCAATTTACATAAGATTAACCGTGAGTTGAACTCACAATTATATCATTGCATAGAAACACGAAATAGCTCCGACATTCATTGTCCTCTCGACCATTTAATGTCATTGTAAATTTTGAAAAACATTCGAATTTCCACTATTTCTATCTGTAGTTCAACCTAACAAAATGTCAGCGAAATCGAATAATGGAAAGTGGTTGTAGTGTGGCCATATATGACAAAGTAGCGTTAACCATTTTGAGGTAGTCTGTTAACGCCATTTTGAACTTGATCATGGACGTTAAATCACCAGTAAAGATTTATATATAAACTAGAGACTCTATTCCTTATGTACACCAACAATTTTGATGATCGGACATGTGTAAGTTGGCTAAAACTTACAGTAAACATGGCGTTCCGTTTCAAAAAGGACTGTAGCCT
>JXSR01S000957.1:107254-128129 GCA_000969725.1 Ophiothrix spiculata | reverse complement strand
TGACTGAATGGAAAAACAAGGCCTATCTATTTCATTTTATTGAAACATTTGTTATGGATAACAAACAAAGTGATAAAAAATTAAAATGTGGAAATAAAGTGTGATTATAGACGATATTAGTGGTGAACCTGGCAAGTGAGAAATTGTAGATTGTCAATAAATTGCTAGTTTATTTTATCGAATGAAGATAATTTGAAGTCTGTAGGTTTTTCAGTTCAAATATCAACTTAGTTAACACAAGGTGAAAGCTTAGTTTAACCAATTTTTGTCCAATTTATATAAGCAAATTATGACACATTATGTAGTAAAAATGTGGGCTATATATATAAAGTAGCCAATTTTTATGGGTCTGAGGACAGGCAGGTTAAACCATCTTTGTTTATCCATGGCCGTGAAAGCTCTGTCCTTCTAGTATGATTCGCCTATTTTATCTAAAGGTAACATATGATCACATGCTTAGACTGAAAATCACCATAACATGCGAGTCATTATTACACCCACAAATATTGAAATAACAAGTGTGTGTCCGGCCGGGGTTAGCATGGCTGCATAAATATAGCCAACAAAATTCACACCCTAGTGTTTACCTTGTCATTGCTTATGGTAATGAATTATTGACTGAATGGAAAAACAAGGCCTATCTATTTCATTTTATTGAAACGTTTGTTATGGATAACAAACAAAGTGATAAAAAATTAAAATGTGGAAATAAAGTGTGATTATAGACGATATTAGTGGTGAACCTGGCAAGTGAGAAATTGTAGATTGTCAATAAATTGCTAGTTTATTTTATCGAATGAAGATAATTTGAAGTCTGTAGGTTTTTCAGTTCAAATATCAACTTAGTTAACACAAGGTGAAAGCTTATAGCTTGGTCACAATAATCGTACCAGCAGCTTACGAGCAGTGTTTAGACCATCTAATAGGACCAAGCGACGCCCTCGCTGCTCGCTTTACTCACTGCATGTGGTCCTTTTAAAGGACTAAACACTGCTCGTAAGCTGCTCGTATGATTATTGTGACCAAGCTCTTAATTATGACACATTATGTAGTAAAAATGTGGGCTATAGTAGCCAATTTTTATGGGTCTGAGGACAGGCAGGTAGGTTAACCAACTTTGTTTATCCATGGCCGTGATAGCTCTGTCCTTCTAGCATGATTCGCCTATTTTATCTAAAGGTAAAATATGATCACATGCTTAGACTGAAAATCACCATAACATGTGAGTCATTATTACACCCACAAATGGGATGGTACAATTTGTGACCCCACTTTTGTGACCCCACTTTTGTGACCCCACTTTATTCTTGCTGAAATTTAAAATGAATGTACTTTAGGACATCCTGAACAACATGAACACATTCTAGAAGTTATCCAAGGTCATTAAGGGGGTCTTAAGGGGGGTCCAAACGTCAAATTCTAAAAATGCTCCAATTGACCTAAAATTTGATATGGATGTACTTTAGGACATCCTGAGTAACAAAAACACATTTCAGAGGTCATTAAGGGTCATTTCCGGGTTAAATTTGAAAATATTTCAACCCCGCTCCGGTCAATAATCAAAATCAATATTTGCCAATTTGACCTTTCACCCTTTTTGACCACCTTAATGACCTTGAATGATTTTTCAAATGTGTTTATGTTGCTCAGGATGTATTTAAGTACATCCATATCAAATTTCAGGTCAATTGGAGCATTTTTAGATCAAATTTCAGGTCAATCGGAGCATTTTTGGAATTTGACGTTTGACCCCCTTTAGACCCCCTTAATGACCTCGGATGATTTTTAAAATGTGCCCATGTTTCTCAGAATGCCCAAGAGTAAATTTCAGCAAGAATAAAGTGGGGTCACAAAAGTGGGGTCACGGAAGTGGGGTCACAAATTGTACCATCCCCCCACAAATATTGAAATAACAAGTGTGTGTCCGGCCGGGGTTAGCATCGCTGTATAAATATAGCCAACAAAATTCACACCCTAGTGTTTACCTTGTAATTGCTTATGGTAATAAATTACTGACTGAATGGAAAAACAAGGCCTATCTATTTCATTTTATTGAAACATTTGTTATGGATAACAAACAAAGTGATATGAGTCAAGAATAAAATGCCATAATAAGTGTGATTATAGACGATAATATCAGTGTAGAATCTTGCAAATGGGAATTGTAGATTGTCAGTAGTTAGTTATTCTCTCGAATAAAGGTAAGGCCAAAGAAAAAAAGAACTCTGTCTCAGCTTCCTCGAATTTTACCGCATTTAGGTTTTCAGGAGATTTTTTGCTTTTTATTTTTTTCTTACATCGAGTGGAAAAAAAAGTTAAATAAACGGCCGCGAAGCGGCTGTGAAAAAAAAAATAGTGGCTGAAAAATGCAAAAAAAAAAAAATAGGGGGTATTTCCGCATCCGCGTAGCCCTTTTTTACTAAAAACAACAAAAAAAAAAAAAATGCATAGCGCTTAGGGGACCTTAAGTAAGCTGGGACAGAGTGCTCTTTTTTTTGCCTAACTCAAGCACAAAATTTTGTTTAAAGCAATACTATAAGATTTTTATCAGAAATAGTTTTGAGTAAAAACAGTCTGATGAAGGAATGTGACCATTTAAAAGCGTTTTCAAAGTGCATTTTGTCAAATACTTAGTTTTGCTACACAAAAATTGATAAAAAGTACATGTGTGCTTTCATATACTTAAAAGCATGTTGAATAAAATTTGGGATCCCAAATTTAATTCAACAAATGACCATAACAGAAAAAGTAGGACATATTTAAGCTAAATCGTTTGGATATTAATATCTACCAAAAACAAACCAAATGTAATAAGCTAAAAAACAAAATCAAAAGTGATGGGTGACATGGGACTTTTATTTGTACACTTTATAGTATTACTTTAATTTTGAGAATTTAATGTTTTATATCTAGAAAGACTGCCATTGCATTAAATTTTGCTGATGAACATTTATTTCCTTTATAAATTCTGTGTGTACTCAAATGTGGAAGTGGAGGCAAAAGTTTTAACTTTGGATATGTCATTTCTATAGTACCTTACTAATGTACAAATTATAGACAATCGTATATAAGCCTGTACCTTACTAAAGTAAAATTATAGATAATCATATAAAACCTTCTAATGTTTACTAATTATTGAACATGACACAAATTAGTCTAAATAAAAGTATGTTGCACTTGATTATGCATAATAATTAATCAGTTAATGAAACTGCTAATTAAATGAAGGAAGATCAATTAATGATGCAAATGAAACTGATGCTTGGAAACAATTATACACTTGGGACTTTCAGTTTGTTTGGTTGTCAAAAATAGATGCATGGATTTTGAAACATTACGCTCTATCCATTACCATTTACTTAATGGTTGATAATGAATAATCATTAATGATGCATAAATTTTAATTAGGAAATATTGATAATAAGTTCATTTCTCTGTAAACTGAGAGCTTGATATTTTAATCAGGTTAATGAGAAAATCATTACTCATGAAGATTTGTGACTGTTCACCACAATCATGTGACAATCCCTCTGTAAAGTCAGCATTTTTGTAGATTATCTAGCTATAAGCTAGTCCCTCTAACTAGTAGTTGTAAGTTCATCAAACGTTTTTTGCTTAAAAATCAAATAATTGATGTGGGTTAATTAATAATACATTTCTTTTTCTGCGCTAGTGTCTAACATGTGCCTAAATCTTTGGTTTGCATACGGGCTGTATATTTGTATGCACAAAGTTTAGGACAAATACATTTTCAGCTTCGGATTTTTAAAAGTCAGAAAGTACTATTGGCGAAACTGAAAGCATTCGTATAGATAGGCTGAGGATTAATGACCCATTAGTGAGTCCTATCGCAGCAATTAATAATCAGTCAAATATTTGGTATCAGGATTTACTTCTGATAAAGTCATCATCTGGGAAGTGGTGTAATGTAAATGGCAGGGATGTCGTTATTATCCCATCTAACTCTGAATATGTGATAAAGTTCATTGCAAAGCTGGGACTAAAGATCAGTGCTTCTCTACTTTGATTAGTACTGATTGGTGCATTGACACTATACCGAAATACTCCCCCCCCCCCCCCGAAAAAAAGAAAGAAAAAAGAAAAGAAATGCACTAGAAAACACTGAGAAAAAGGTGATTTGGACTTTACATTTTATTTTCATATGTGTGGCGCATTGTATGAATTAGTTGAGAACTGCTGCTCTAAATTGATTTTCCAACAAATATGATGATGAAGCAAACTGAACAAAGAATGTCAATTTTATCCAAGACATTAGGCCGAAATGTTATAAATGTGTAAGTCCAAAGAGTAAAATTTATTAATATTGTTTTTAATGCATAATATGAAGTGTGAAGTTCAAAAGAATTTATAACAGATTTAAAGTGCCCTGTTCCTCCCGAAATTTCAACGTATGTGTTTGCATGGGGGGATTGGTCTAAAAAAGTTGGTGTTTGGTAACTATATAGTTCATAGCCACAGGAAATTTAGCCCTTTCAAATTTGACAAAATCTTATAAAAAACAGTATTAATTGAAAATGATGTGAATAAATCAGCAGTTTGAATTCTATTCTGGGAATAATATTCAATATGATCATTTTTTATTCAAAAAACATTGAATATTTTCCAGGTAACTCCAACTATACAGCTAACAATATCCTGTAGAAACAGTCCGTGTCCGGTATGTACACACAAGTATTTATGATAGCTGATGTCTGTTTAGAAAGGAGGAGTATGTCAACCACATATTGTCAATAAAACGTGGTTGTGATTTTCACTTTTGTTTTAAAAGATTATAATTGCATAAGAATTCCTTATTTATTAAATAGCATTTTCCATGTTTGAAATAATTCTGACTATGACAAGACTATTCAGTATTTCTTCTACCTGTTTTTGTCCTCTAAATTATGCACTTGGAGGTAAATTATAATCAGCTGATCCGTGCAGCATTTTATCATACAAAAAACTACAGAAAAAGTGCTTAGGAATTTTTTGTATTTTTTTGAAAATCTGAAAAAAATTGGAAAAAAATAAAGTGTGTTTACAAAGAGATTATCTAAAAAAATAGCCACAATTTAACAATTAAGGACAAAAAATTGTTGATTTTACAAGATTTTGGCTAAACTAAAAAAAAATTCTTCCAAAACGCAGGTTTGTTTTTTTGTCGCCATACTACTCAATTTTAAATGATTTTTGAAAATGTCCACATTATTTTGCTTAATCATTCATGACCCAACAATTCAGCAACAACAACAACAACTGGCAATATAGGAAAAGACTGCCCTAGTTTGATAATTAAAAAAATCCCCTGCTCTTCCCTGAAAATGTGCTAAATATGAAGGTGGGACAAGTGAAGTAAGGCCTTAAAGAAATGTTTGTTTGCCCTCCGCGACCGACCCTAAAATGCCAAATATTTGGGTCAGGTATTTTAGTTTATTATTTTTTCTTCAAACACCTAAAATAAGAAAACTCAAAATTTTTTGACGAAAAATGTAAAATTTAGCAGTATATAGTCACATTTAGTAGTATAAAATGCATATTTACTATTAAGTAATGTCCCACAATCTTTGATGAAGCCCTGCATTGCTTGGTATCCGCGATAAAATCCATGGAATGAGATAAATCTTTAAAATATATGTGCAGAGTAAAAAAAAAAAAAAAGACCCAAAATTTTAATATTTCCACTGGAGGGCAAACAAACAATTTATTTTTTTGGCCCAATTTGATATTTTGATCAGAGGAGGGTGGAATAGAATTCGAAACAATATCAATACTCCATTGTTCATAATGTAAAACTGAAAATCTAACAAACAGTTGCGATTCCTTCAGATAATATAAAACAGTGTTTGTTAAACCTAAATCCGCTGGAGTTGATCGATCAACTCCATTGTGTAATTTTATATTGACTCTCTAGTAGGGGACTAATTAATCTTGCTTCAGAGTTATACGGACGATACTGGCGAATGCAGAAACGGTTGTGCTCAGGTTTTGTAATGCAATTCCTACCACCATGATTTTGATGAACATTCTAGCAACTGTTGGAATCTTGAACAAGAAATTACAGCCAATACTTCAAACTTCACTCACCCAAGAGTTCACAAAGAACATTTCTTATGTTCTTATGTTTCTTATGTTCTTACTCCCAAAGAGGAGGTTCTTCAAGTTTTATACGCATATGTGTCTGCCAGACTTTGAAAATTTGACCATCTCTATACCTATTTTTGATTCAAAAACCTACTCATCAGTATATCAACTTTGAGAGTAAAGCACCCTATTTTACTCCCAAGTTTGGTGTTTTTGAGCAAATTTCCCAAAATGCACCCAATATATGCTAATTGGGCGGGCTCATCTGTGATGAAAAATTACCTCATTTCTATACCAAAATATGTGAGAGACACCCCAAAAGGCAGGCACATATATGTGTATGCCATATCAATGTGATGAGTGCCCCACCCCCCAGCGTTTTAACTAGATTCAAGCAGGAGGCGGTTGCTATGCCCTATCACGCACTATCTATGTCATGTGACCTTCCGACAGTATCGTCATTAACGTACTGGGAGAAAAAGTAGTTCTCAACAGAATTTAAAGTCAAAATAAGAATGTACAATGGAGTTGATTATCCAATTCGGACGGATTTAGTATTTACAAACATTGGTTTATATTATATGACCTAAACAGAACGTCTGGTTTGATTTTCATTTTAACATTGAGGCTAATGGGTGGATTGATTTTATTCGAAAACAATTCCGCTCCCCCCCTGGATTCAAGAAGAATATATACTGATCTGCTATACACCAAACTTTTCAAACTGTATTCACTTGGTCAATATCTATTAATAACCTGCGTAATAGCGCGATCCAATCTAGTAAGATTATTTCTACTTTTACGCAAACTACTGCGCGGTCATTATCAGGTAACAATGACTTCTGTTAATGACCCGCGTAGCGCGTATGCTTTAAACGCAGCATTACTCGCGCGCAATGATATCGCGGAGGTCGCGTTTGACTGAACGCAACGCGGACGCAAGGCCTAGACCGATCGATATTTTAGCAGATGGCAAAGAAACAAACTAAATAAAGTTATGATTTTCACCCGTTTTTGGTCAAAATCAGTAAGGATTTTAAAGATAAAAGTACGGTTATTAATGACAATAATAACTTTGCACCATCTTTTAATTCGGTCATTGTTTAAAATCGTCGGTGTTTGTTTTGTGCCTCGGTACTTTTCTTCGGGAGCTACGCTCCCTCAGAAAAGTACCTCGGCCCAAAACAAACACCTCCGATTTTAAACAATGACCTCAAAAAAGATGGTGCGCAGTTATTATTGTCTAAATATAATCCAGTTATTCTTGTATGTTTCAATACATACAGCAATATATCAATAACTCATTTCATAGAATAGTCATCTTATATCTTCATGAACTTTAATAATATTTCTTTTATTATCTTGGTGCACACAGGATACAACTAACCAACACGCTCATTAGTTTTTGATTTGCAGTGCAAAATTAAACCATGAACTAACTCCTCTGACCTTTAGTAAGGTATCATGGACATGGTATCTATTTCATTATGAGAAAAAGGTTTTGCTTTAACCGCATCACTTTTTAAAAAGCTCTTTGAAAGGCTTATGGAGCATACTTTTAAATTGAAAACAAAAATCTGACTTTTTCCCATATCTCCATCTTGTTTCAGTTTACTACTTGCGCAAGTGTACACGCTTTTCGTCGACGGTGAACAACAAAGATGGGAACGAATCTTAGATGGAATAGTTACCTTGAGTGTTGTATGTGAGCAGGCTTCTCCAAAATATGTGTACCACATAACAACGGTTGACAGTGATTTACAAGGCCTTCTGGATGCGTATATAACCGTACCAGGTAAGCATAGTATGATAGGTCAGAGAAGTGAGAAAGGCTCAGGATGGGTATGGTGGATTGTCGAGATGGCTTTGTAGATTTTCAAGGCAAATTGTAGAAAGGACGGACCGTAACGATAGTTGATAGTGATCAAGGCTTGTTAGATGCCAGTAAGCATGTGATGGGGTCAGAAATGCTCTTGGTGGGAGATACGTAAGAAAGGCTCTTAGTGAGCTTAGCTTCTTGGCTTCCAGGCCCCTCCAAAACAAGAGTGGAACACAACGAAGGTTGACAGTATTTTATCAAGTTTGTTGGATGCGTATACAACAGTACCAGGTAAGGATGCTGTGAGTCGGAGAAGTTAGAAAGGCTCATGATGGGTATGTTAGATTTTGTATAGCTTCATGACTACTCTTGGTGAAACCAGAGTAAAGGAGCATGGTCCGATTGCTTCAACTTTTTTTCAAACTATTTGAGATTTTTGGTACCAAAATATTGCTCATATTTTTCTCATAATCCGTGTGAAATTTTACGGCTGAGTTATGTTCTGTTTTGGAGATATGTACGAAAATGTGTCTAATTATGGTTACCATAATTTAATTTTATACATAAACATATAGGTGGCTCTGAAATACAAAATTGCCCATAAAATCAAAACGGTTTGACCGATTCAGGTGAAATTTGAAACTAAGACTTCTTTAGTGGTCATCTTTCATATACCATTGAAAACTAAATTTTGAAAAATCGGACCAAGTCCCTTTAAGGAGGAACAAACCAATATTTGACATTGAATGTAGCTTTTTGGATGCGTATAAAACTATACCAGGCAAGGATACATAGGGTCAGAGAAATGACAAAGTTAGCTAGCTTTTTAGACCTCTCAAAATAAAAGTGGATCACAACAACAGTGGACAGCAATGTCATTATGATGCCATTTGTTGACTAATTTCCATAATTTTGGTAGCAATGGTAAGAGGAGATACTAACCTTTTTAAAGCTACCTACCTGGGTAGGTAGCTTCATTCCCGGTAGATAGCTTCATTGATTTTTAGGCTCCTCAAAAAATAGGACCAGAACACAACGGAAGTTAACAGTGATTTTAAGACATGCTGGATGTGTATTGAACTGTACCAGGTATGGATTTGATTGGCTAGAGAAGTGAGAAAGGCTCATGACTGTCAGTTCAATCAACTTTTGTCAGACAAGACACTGGAGAAAACATCAATTTTTATCAGTTTCATATAGTTTTGTGGGACCAAGTGTACTTTAGGTCCCATCCAGAATTTTAGGGTCAGGGTTTAGGGTTAGTGTTAGGGTTACATGTAGGTTTAATTTAGGGTTAGGGTGTAGGGTTAGGGTTAGGATTAGTTTTAGGGTTGGGGTTTGTTATTATTGTTCTGCTTCATGTTTTTTCTGTGTCGCTTTTGCTTTTATAAAATCTTCTGTCAAGGCACGTACATGTTGCAATTTCAGATACAAAGGGTGGTTAGTCAAGAAAAAACATCAATTATTATCAGTTTCATATGGTTTTGTGTTTTAGTTTTGTTTTGTTCTGCTGCATGTTTTTGATTATCTGTGTCGTTTTGCTTTTATCAACTCTTCTGACAGGACACATAGCAAATGTTGCCATTTAGGATGCAATGGGTGGTTAGTCATTAAGATACATCAATTATTATCAGTTCTGTATGGTTGTGTGTATTGTGGGTTTTTGTTTTGTTCTGCTTCATGTTTTTGATTATCTATGTCGCTTTCGCTTTTAAGAACTCTTCTGACAGGGCGCATAACAAATGTTGTAAGTTGGGATGCAATGGGTGGTTAGTCAGGAAGATACATCAATTATTATCAGTTTCATAAGGTTTTGTGCTTTTGTTTTAGTTTTGTTTTCTGCTTCATGTTTTTGATTATCTGTGTCGCTTTTGCTTTATGAACTCTTCTGACAGGACATGTATCATTGTTGTAAGTTAAGATGCAATGGGTGGTTAGTCAGAAAGATACAGCAATTATTATCAGTTTCATATGGTGTTGTGTATTTGTTTTAGTTTTGTTCTCTGCATGTTTGGTTTATCCGTGTCACTTTTGCTTTCATAAACTTTTGTGACAAGGCACATACATTTATGTTGTCAGTTGGATGTATTGGGTGGGTACTCAGGAAGTGAGAAAGCATGTCATGGTGGTTTCTGAATGGAGGATATCCGTCGCATGGTGGCCCAGCAGGCCTTACCTGAGCCCAACCCAAATACATAGCAAGAATTGTATTTATTGTGATAACAGAGCTTACTGAATCCGTATGTTGTATCAAATAAGGTAAGAAAATGGGATATGGTTTGATGGGAGGAGGACTTGGATATGCATATTGATTTGTTTTGGTGTTATTGCTCATGTATATTTATGCGTTAAGACTGATCCGGGCAGCGATGGTGAATATGTGGGCTGATCAAGGTTCAGTGCCCCTAGTGGTTGCTGCAGAACCTGAAATGATGCTTGGTGTGGAATGGAGCTTACTTGGGCCACAGTGGTCAGCGAACACATGTAAAGTGTGCAGAGGCTACATGTAATTACAAATCTGGGAGGCATCGCGCACTATAAATCCCCAGTATTTTAACTTGCTGGTTATGTATCAGTGTGATTAAATGGAATAAGTATAAAGAACAATTTGACAAATTGCTGTGTGCCCTTTTAAAATTTGCTAGATTGCCTTGCAAATCTTGAAAACCGAAAGTAATTTAGACTTAACCCCTTTCAAAACTGCCGTGCCCGGCCCATGTGGCCTTAAAATGTTCCCTGTGTTTGGATGAGGAAAACTCAAGTTATAAATAATAACTGAATGTACTCAACATTTTCCCCTTGATTGTAGTCCGTCAATTTATCGTGGCAACTTTATCAAATTTGAAATACATCAAATTGACTCTGTATCTTGAACCCACGACAATATTGGATAAGACACTAATAGATAAGCGTAAACCAATATTTATCAAATACTACTAGCTAGATGTTGTTTTCCAAGATAAACGTTATCTCAGCTATCATCAAGTTATGTTTGATGAGGCCCGTTACAGATTTCATTAAATCCCCATTAGTGTTGACACATCGTGTGTGGGAGCATCTCAGTAGAGTGCAAGACAAATGACTTGCGATATTAATCTAGACTTGTGGCTATTACTGATTTCGTACTTCATCTATCAAGAAAATCATCAACCTGTTTTCTGTCCATCTTTGCGCTTGTAAGGTATTTCTATTGCGTATAAAGATATTGTACATGGGTAAATTTCCAGTTTATGAATATGTGTACTTCTAAAAGAGGAGAAAAGATGATATCAGGACCTTCCCATCATGCATTTCTTATGAATTTTTTGTACGGGAAATTGTTTCAATCTTAAGTGATGAATTTGAACTAAGTGCAAGATTACAAAATCAGATGCTTTCCTATACTAATTCATGTGGAATTAAATTCAGGACCCAAAATTTAATTCAACAAATGACATAACAGAAAAAGTAAGCATAAATAAGCCAAATCATTTGGAGGGTAATAATAACTACCCAAAACAAACCTGATAAGCTAAAAAAAAATTGAAAGTCGTGGATGACAGGGGGCGCTTCATTTTTAACACTTATAGTATTGCTTTAAATTTAACTCTGTCAGCAGGATCACACACGTCCTGTGGCCAGTGCTCGATTTTGACATTTAAAGTTACTTGCACTAATGAAAATTTTCTTCAAAAATAGCTTAAAAAACTCGTAATTTTACTTGCAGTCAATGGTACACTGGCAAAATTTCACTTGCACAAAGCAAATTTTACTTGCATTTGTGCAAGTAAAACCCTTTAAAATCGAGTACTGCCTGTGGTAAATAAAGGTTTATGCTGTACCTTTGTGGTGATCATTTCAATCATGGTTCAAGGATAAAAGCGTGATCCATTTGTTAGGCCCCCAAAAAAGTTGTTTGGTTGTCCTCGACCGCCCGCCCCTATTTTTCGAAACTGGAAAAAAGTTTTTACTGTGCAAAAGTGTACCGCGCCTAATTTTCAGATTTCCAAAAAAAGTTTTTTTTCTTTGAGAATTTTAATTTTTTGAAAATATTTTTTCAGTTGTTGTTTTCATTTTGTTTCCATTTTAATACTTTTTTAAAACTTTTATAAAGAGATTTTTCGGTACAGTAGACTTATTTGCATCTTTATAGAGGCCCATAATTTGGTGTAACTTTGACTTACATTTGAAAAAAAATCTGCCCGCCTGCCCGCACTTACTCAAAAAAAGTTGTGGAGAAAAACCAAACAATTTATTTTTTTTGCCTTAGGGTGATTTCCAAATTGCACTTGACACTTCAAAACTGAATAATCTATGGGGGTTTGAACCTGTGGACAGCAGTACCTCTTTGTGACATTAATTGCCGTTGTAAACAGCCTTTTCTGGCAAAGATCCTTAAAAGGAACACCCGAAGAGTATGAAAGCACATTAAAAACATAGCTATAGATAGGCCAATGAAACTCGATTACCGGTTTCCCGTCACCCGCCCGCGTTATGAAATTACCCCCGCGTTTTGTGAACCAGATTCAAGAAAAAATTCATTATTTGCTAAAAATTGTCTTTTTCTCAGTTTTGGTTCAACTAATACATTGTTTGAGGTGCATAAAAATCATTATGTTCGATACATGCAATTTCCATGTGGACAACTTCAATTCAATGTTCTGTGTCCACCCGGGTGTCCACCAAACATTTTTTATTTTGAAATGACTGCACAGAAAATAATAGGTCTTTTTCGTGATAAATGGAAATGAGAAGTAATGAATAATGAATAATGGAAATGTTGCCTCATTATGATCAGAATTTTTTTTTACGGGAAACAGGGAATCGAGTTTCATTAGCCTAAAGGAGTAGACATATTGAGACAAATCTGGGGTTTATTTCAAGTCATTACCTTTCAAATAGTAAATTTAGTCACTTCACTGTATATTTATGCCTGATATTTATGCTAGTGACATTTATACTGTCTCAATGCTATTCTAATTGTGTCTGCTTGTAACTCTCTATTTCAATTGAAATTCATTGATTTGAATATGCATGGGTTGAGGAATAGGCCCTAGTCAATAACTTGAAATTTCCACTTTACCAATTTTAATGGATGATTTTGAGAATTACCAGTTACTATAAATTCCCTATATTTTTTCTTTTAAGCAATAATAGCAAACAAACATTAAAAAACAGCATATATGCTCACAAATGAATGAGTTGTGAAAAATGATAGATTTACAGTACAAAAGAATGGTGAATATAAAGATCAGCAAATGCTCCGTTAATACATTTCTCTTTATATATTTTTTAATATTTAAGTTCCTTATATGAACATTTGAACATTTTGGCCTTTAATGCAGTTTTCAACCCAGTAGAGATACTGTTGAGTCCAGTACCGTTCATGTTTTGCATCTAGCGTTTGTAGATTCAAACCTTTCAGATTGGAAATGGACTGGGACCTATACTATTCTGAAGTCCAAGTCCGTCTTGCTGGCTTCCTCTCAATAAGTAGCATCTTGTCAAGCTGAGTTTTCAATTTATCAGTTAGGCTAATGTTTATAAACAGTGTCCTGTATTAAAGCTTTCATTACTTCATTTTCAACACAGCGGTAGATCTAACCAGAAGAATTTACTTGGTGTGCTACTCAAAGAGATCTTTATAGATGTAGAGGAGTTATTGAACTTTTAGGACAATGTACATTGATCAGGATTTTGATCAAAACTTTGTTTTGCAATTTCTTAAGGTATAAAATTAGTATAAACATTTGATTATGGTTGCCTTAAAGTTTTCCTCTTTTCTGATAAGAAACTCCGCTCATCTCTTCTGTTCTTTCAATGAGTAGCATCTTGTCCAGCTGAGTTTTCAATTTATCAGTTAGGCTAATGTTTATAAACACGTACGTCTTGTGAGCTTTCATTACTTCATTGTCAACACAGCGGTAGATCTAACCAGAAGAATTTACTTGGTGTGCTACTCAAAGAGATCTCATTAAGATAATAGCTGCACGAGCGATTTAGAGGAGTTGGTTCTTGTAAAAATTGGCAAAAATTATATCCCTTGAGGAACTATGATGTTTACAAATTATAAAGTTAATTCATGTTGTATCTTTTTTATATTAAATGTTCACCGAGTTGAGATCCATCTGCTAGGTTTGATTGAATACAGAATGCAGAGGGTTTGAACATTTCATTTTGCTCTTTGCTCTGTTTTGCTGAGATCCCTAGTCCATCTACCTCTGTGAATAAATTATTTTATTTATAACATTCGGCTGAAAGCCAGGCTAATCCCAATAGTGCATATGCATTAAATTCAAAGGACGCCTCCATGGTGTGAAAGACAGAATATTGGAAAGAAATTTCAATTTTAAATATGTAGCATATTGTCAAGCTGAGTTTTTAAGGTGCAATTCATGATTTTTATGTTGACTAAAACCTCATCTCTTCTCTAGCTTAGACGGAGAGACTTAAATGTATGCTGAAAATTTCACTTGATTCTGACCATTGCTTTCAATTAAGAAGCTTTTCAACATTGTGAAAATCCTAGCTACTTTGTTGCTTTAAAATGAAAGGAATGGGTTTCAATTCCAAGTCCATTTGACAACTCTTTCCTCCCAACCAGTAGTATCTTGTCCAGCTGAGTTTGTCAGTTAGGCTAATGTTTATAAACATGTCTAGTAAGCTTTCATTACTTCATTTTCAACACAGCAGTAGATCTAAGGGGCGCACCATTTGATTTTCAGGGGGGGGGCATGGAAGTTGGGGTCGAGTCAAGTTTTTTATTTTAGCTGCCGAAGGCGGCGACATTTTTTTTTTTCGCCGCCTTCGGCGGCAAAGTTTTTTTAATTGTATTTTTTATGTTTTTCTTTACTTTGAAGTAGTTGGGTAAAGTTTTTTTTTTCTTACTCATCTTTGGGTCAAGATTTTTTTTTTCGCCGCCTTCGGCGGCGTAGTTTTTTTTTCCAGAAAAACTTCCATGCCCCCCCCTGAGAATCAAATGGTGCGCCCCTAACCAGAAGAATTTACAAAAGAGAGCTCATTAAGATGATGACTGGAAGGGCGATTTAGAGGAAATACAATCTTTGGAGACAAAGTATATCATAGATGGGTTAGGAGGGGCTTACCATTAGATTTCCAGGAAGGAGCATGAAGGAAGTTACGGGGTTGATTTTTTTTTTCGCGCCCCATTCGGAAGGGGATTTTCCCTGGAAAATACTGTTTTTCTGCCTATTCCATATTCAGGGGGGAATATTTTTTTCTTCTGCCTGTGGAGGCGGAATTTTTTTCTTCAAAAAACTCCCTGCTCCCCTCTGGAAATCTAATGGTCACCCCTTAGGAGGATTGGACATGAAGTAAAAGAGATGGTATATTTTGCTCATTTAAGCTTTGTGTCAGTAACAAACTGGAGACATTTTGTAACAGCAAAGTTGAAATTAAGTTAAAAGCTTTTTGCGACACCCTTCTAAAGAGTAACAGCCTACGTACGTGACAAGGAAACAGTATTTCATCTCGCAATGACCTTCAATTGTATACGATGCACTCAGAATGTAATATACGATGCATTCAGCATCATTTAACTCATATTGGATATCATTGATTTCAATTAGTTATACTCAGCCATTTAAACGGCTAGGGGGAGTTATGTATAAGCTTCTCTGGACAGACCTAATGATGTAGAATTTAAAAGGGTCTCAAACAAGGACTTTTAATTTAGTCAAAAAAGAAAAGGCAAATGCAATAACTTACTTGTCAAATTTTGAAAAAAAAACCCACTCTTTTCAATTCCTTTTTTAGGATTTTAGACCAGTTAGTGTTGACCTAATTCTTCACCAGACAATCATTTCATTTGCATGAAATTGGATAGGGTCCCTTACAGTTGTTTGATAGTTAACTGCCCTTACCCACCCTCGGAAATTTTGGAGGACTTTTAACATTAGAATCTATTATTTGTATCCGGCATTTGTGTACAGTTCTTTTATTCCTAAGTTACTGAATATTAGAAACCAATGTGGTCCAAAAGAAATGCTTTACTTTTGAGGAGATATTAGGAACTGTAACTAATTCAATTGTAGTGCTAGATTAATTAGATCAATTGAAGCTGGAATGTGTTGCTTGTAAATCTAAGGTATACGTTCTGATTCAGAAAGTGCTGATGCTTTTGGTGATGAGTTTTATGCTGATGGTGATACAATTTTGGTGTGGTTTATTATGTTAGCCTTGATATGGAAGGAATGTTCAATATGCTATAAGACAGTAGATGAACACTGGTGTCATTTGCCCACAGTTGAAATAATGTCAACATATATTTGAACCTTGTGCATATTGTTTGCTGGCTGCTTTGCAGTCCTGTCTACGTAGCAAGCAGAAACATAGGAAGCAAACTGGACCCATATATTTAGTCTAACTATATTTGATTCATACATCTGGAAAACCAATAGAAAATCCGTCACTCCCACAAGGTTTGTATAATAATGCAACCAGACGTACTTTTTGTTAGTTTAAGGATACCAAGGATACCAAAAATGATGGTCTTGGCTTGTACTTTGCTTAATTTTTGCAGTGATTTGTGTAAAAAGGTAAGCTGATAACAGAAGGACGGATGCACTCTTATACAGGACTGTAATGCTGACTGGTATGAACAGTTTTATTATGCCAAATATATTCTATACCATGAAGGGATTATCACAGTTGCATATCAAACAATAGACTCACTAGGTATACACTTGATGCAGCGCCCAAAGGAGGTGCATTCGCACAGGGGATCAATGGCTTAACGTTACTTCTGAACCACTGCCTTCTAAGGATCCAATATGTTTTTCAAGATGCATTCTGATAATCACGTCCTCCATCTTATTTTGCTCCATTGCAGGTACTCAAGTTGTCCGTTGCACCAGTAGCTTCATCCAGTGGAAGGATTCGGATCAAGGTGGCGCTTGGGGACTCAACTTTCTCTCCAAAGACCATGCTGACAAGTTTATAGATCTATGCACAGTAAGTGTGTTTTCCTCAAGGAAATTTTAATAGGGGAATTGGGATACACCTCCATCTTGTGTCGCTCTTGGAGCAGAGTTATTGTACCTCCAGATATATTTGGAGTTTGGCCCGATATTTTTCTTCATCCATAAGTAAACACAATCCCACCTACATGCACGCTGTAGACACTAATGCGCGAGTCGAACAGATATAACATGCGCTGCGTCTCATGCAGTTGCATTGTGTTCAGCAACACACATGCTTATTATCTGTATCAATGTGAAGATCATGCCCGCGTATATTTGGTGTTGATGAAAGTATAGTACGGGTGAGTTGTGTGTGAACTTTTTTAGCGCATAAGACGCGTCAGAGTGAAAAAGTTTTCTTCAAGCAATTTTAGAGACAAATTTGTTATTTGTTGTATTGTTATATTGTTGTTTGATTCAAGCCGGTTTCGATGTCTGTTGTGGTAGTTGCAATGTTGTCAAAACTTTCAAGCATGCAATCTCAACGTTGTCATTCTTCAAATCATGGACAACATGCAAGACCATATGATTAATTGATTAGGCAATTTACATTTTGTCTCAAACTCTTGCAAAACTATAACGCGAAACGCAGTTTTATTTTTATTTCACCAACTTGAACAGGTTTGAGTTCTTTCCTCATCAGATCTTGATCTTATAGTTGTCTATTTATACCACTTTTCCAATTCCACACCTGAAAGTTTTACACAGTAGATTGACAGATTCCACACTGAGTCACCAGCGTGAAAGAGATTTAGGCGATGCCTGTATGAGCTTTGTTCTCGTCAGGTATTCCTAGATCTCATCACAGCCTATTAACTGTCAATCAGGTGCTTCTTTGTAACACCTCACCAGTGTTGCCAGCACTTGTCGTATTGGAGCCCAATCAGGTGAATGGAAATGGAACTTTTAGGACATTGCAGAGCTATGGAGTATATGTTTTCATATACTTCATACTCTCTGAATTCTAAAGATTGAAAAAGTCTTTGAGTCAATCAAAAAGATTGACATTTCAATCTATCAAAAATAATAGTCACGCTTTCCCTGGCTCACACTATTTTACATAAATGGAGAAACAGTAATCTTTCAGTCTAAGAATAAAATGGAAATCTGTTGATTGACCCAAAATGTTAAGTCCAAGAATAATTGACTTTTTCAATCTTCAGAATTTAGAGAGTAAGCTTTAGTCAACATCAAACTACTAAATTTCAGATTTGTTAGCTCCCCCCAAATTTTTTTTTAACTTTTCTGTATTTCAACAATCACTAAAAATATCTAGTTATGCTTATGAAGATATTTTATGTCTCTTACCATCATGCTTTTTATTTTAGGCTTAGTCAATTGTTTTCTTTTGTTTGAACTTCAATTTAAGAAGTTGCAAGTCCCTTAGGTTTTGTTGTATTTTCGAAAAAAAAAATGGTATTCCCAAGTTAATGCTACGTCTTTAACTTGCTTTTTGTCTAAATGAAACCGTCCAATTTCAAACTGGTACTCATTTTTCAAGATATAAAATACTGACATGGGTGTTATTTCCCGGCAAGACTGGCTTCCAGAGCTTTGTCATTCTACACAGATATATTAAAAGGTAATAAGTCTGTTCCTGAGATTGTGCAGGTCGCTGGTTAATTTTGTACTCAAGACATTGAAGGGCTGCTGATTAATTTAGTCTTTAACGTACCCCGGTTTATTGACGGCCTAAATGATTATAAGAAGTAGCAATAAAGGACAACAATAGGGATAATATCCCTTAGAATCAGTGTCAAGACTGATAGACAAAATTTAATATATATCATGTTGCGATCAGTCTGTTTCAATATTTTGTTTGTTGTAGGGGTGCCCTACTCAACAAAATAGGTAAATTTTAATTTGAAAAAAAAAACCTACCAAAACACCTTTCAGTATTCATATGTTCTAAATCAAAATAGGAAGTTCATCTAATTCCTTATCATATGTTTGCTAAAGCTTGTGAAAAGAGTTTAAAAGTGTGTAAATGCCTTGATTGTGGCAATATCAAAACTACTAACATGGTTTCTGCTTCTAAATTCTACTACTTATATGAACATTTGAAATTTACTTTACTTTGTTTTTAGAACATGTAGTTTGTAAGTCTTTGGTAAGAGTTTAACTTAAAAATGTAGGTGAAGATCTTGACTGTGGTAATATCAGAGTCTGCACTCAGTGAAAATGGCTTCTACTACATGTACTCTGCAACAGTACTCTGTCTCAATTGCAAAGTTACAAAAGTAGAATATATAATGTTGTGATTGATGCTTACATTGTAGTGCCACAAACAATTTCTAAATTTGTAAATATTTACTGAAAAGCTTTTTTCCAAACTCAACTTGAAATACCTCAATCCAAATATATATAGATACTATCAATATTCATAGAAAATGAATTTCATTATTTGTCTGATGCCTGTACTCAAGTACCGCAAATGTCAGAAATCATGTATTAGAGGACGTTGTTGATATTTTCACAAAGCATTTTGATAAAAGTCAAGGTTTGAACGTAATGAAAGTTGGGACATTTGCAAAACGTCCCAAACACAGGTGACACTAAACTCCGAATTGGCTTTCAATTGCCTTATGTAATGTTTATTGGCAAACCTCCATTGTATCCAATATAAATCTATTTATAAGTTGACAGATATAATGACACTAAAACCAATGTGGCTATCATATAATTGCAAATGAAAACCTGGATAAAGAGATGGTATTAACAAAGTCAGCATCTGTTAATCCAAATGATTTTTGAGGCGTCAAGTTGATTTCCATTATTTTTGGTCTGGTTTCTCAAAATACAGACAAGTAATTTACAGCTGCCATCTAAAATCATCACAATCAGATCACATCAACAAAGGGTACTGTTTAGATTTATAATCCTGTAACAGCATCCCAATGCATTTGGTTGATGAAGCAGTCAAAATTTAATATCTTGTCTAAAGATATCAATCGTTAGCAGTAGGAAGGCTCGAACCTGGTTCCTAATGATTCCGAATTCTACACAAACTCTAATAACCAGGTTTTTAAGGGGTGCAGATTTTCAAAATGTGGACCTTTTGGAGGAAAATTTTTCATTTTGGTCAACCCTAAACTAATTTTAGTGGGTTTGACAAAGTGACAAGAATAAAAAAAGTTTTCATTAGACCTAGTTTCCCAAACATTTTGTTGTATATGTGTAGTATTTTATTTTAGAAACGACTTACATTTACATGTTTTGGTGGTTTAGGTGTTCTTTTGGTGGACATTTGGGAATTTTTGTGGACCTTTTTTGTACATTGTCAAATTTGGGGGTGCGACGCCCCCACCACACCCCCTGGCTACGGGCCTGCTCTGCTCATAACCATGCAATCTTTTGTGTGTTGTTTAATAGAGGAGACCTCGAATCTGAAAAGCAAGAGGTTCATGGTTCAAATATCAACAGTTTCCCGCATTTGCATTTTTAATTTGATGTGCACAGTCTGTTAAATTTAAAATTATGTAAATTAACCACAAATACATCTCAGAAATTCAATTCTATTCCTGTTTTCTTTCCACAAATAAATTGTTGTGTATTTCAAAATTTGCTAACTCAAGGTAATTAATCACCTGCAATTTTCACAACATCCTCTCCTGTTTAGTGACTCAATCTAAAGTTCATCCATTGTTCAGTTCTTTCATCAGAAGTCAACAGACTTGTTTGTTAGGCATCAGTCGCTCACTTAATACAGGACTGTAGTCTTTTGTAAAGTCTTTTATAATCAAATAACGTCAGTAGTCTACTGCCTATACCTTTGCAAAAGTCTGTTTGCTATATAAGCTAAATTAACTTAAGATTATTCTCAAGTTACGACAGTCTTTATTAAGCATTGAAGAAAATTTCCTCTCATCTTGATATAAGTTTCAATCAATTCAAAAGAATGATTCGATATGATGTTTTAATGTCTCTTATCTCTGCTGGTGTGCAATTTACACATTATTTTGAAAAATTGTAAATGAACAGAAAGAAGCATGATCCGATATGTTTTATATGTGTA
>JXSR01S000957.1:76003-107204 GCA_000969725.1 Ophiothrix spiculata | reverse complement strand
GGTGCAGAAGTGGTGCGCGCACCCCGGGGTCTACAACAACAAAAATGGGATAAAGAAAAAAGAAATAAAAACAATGGGAAAACAATGGGGAAAAGAAGGTCGCAGTAGTCCTAATTATATGCTGTTAATAATACATTTGGCTACCCGTCCGATATATATGACAAATAAAAATTTCAAATTTCTGTGAAATCTGTCCAACCATTTTGACTTTATTTATAGGTAATTCTGTATTTCAGAGCTCCCTATACTTTGTTATGTAATTTAATTAAATGGTTATCATAAATAGGGACTTGGTGGCCTAGCGGTATATAAAGTCCTTGTCTCTTAATCATCGGGCATTGAGCGTCGTGGGTTCGAATCCGATGGGCGGCGTGTGTAGTGTCCTTGAGCAAGATACTTACCCTTATGTGCTCCTCCACCAAGGTGTCAAGGGGGTACTGGTATTCTTCAGTGCTGGGAAGGTAACAGACTCGCGGTGATGGAGGTGTGGTGATCTCCTCACTGCAAATATAACAAAAAAGTGGAGTGGCCCAATCACTTTGAAAGAGAGATGGGCACTCGACCTGTGTCAATGCAGGCCGTCTTTACCTTTTACCATAAATAGGTACATTTTGACTTAAATGTTTCCGAAACAAAACATGTGCAACCCTTATCTTAACAATTACATAAAACAGCTTTATCGGGTTATCACTGGTGTGTCCAGGATTTTTCCTTGTGGGTGGCTTAGGGGTGCTTGGTGATTTGTGCGGGGGGCTTCATGTCAAAACTAGGCTGATTCTACATGAATTTTTGCAACTCTGCCAAAGCCACCCCTTGGACACGCTACTGGTTATGGTGCATTTTTAGCACTACACACGAAAAACAAAATCCAGGGTCCATATGAACTTCCCCATTATACACTTAAAAGTGTTAAAGAATTCTAGACATCTTTACCTTGAATCTGACACCAAATTTGGACAAGAAATAACACAGAAGATAAACCTTAAATATAATGGATTCTAATTGACAAGGTGCCAAATTTAACAAGGTAAACTGGCCAAATTGTCATTGATGAGATTAGAGACATAATCCGGTTTAGGCTTGGACTTGGTGACATACACGTACTGCTGGAGTGATTTCCTTCAATCGGACCTGGAGGAAGTCATAGGCATCCTACAGGATGGCTGACGTAAGCTTTCTGATAGGCCTTCCAATGCTTAATGCCTACAGGTGTTCATCCATCAAAGGGCAGCTATTTGTTTTTATATTAAAGTATATTAATTTAAAGATGGCTGCCATATTGGATGTTATTGTACAGGATAGGTGACTCTCCAGTGGTCTGTCTTACAGGTGTTCATCAAAATAGCAGCTATTCATTTTCAGTGCAAATCAGTCTTTTTAGACTATTCAGCAGCTATTCACTTTAAAAAGTGAATAGCTGCTGTTTGGGATTTCCTATTACAGGTGATAAAGAAATCATTTAGGTAAATGTTGTATTAGATGCACGTCATAACCGGTATGAGTTGAATTGTTGATGTAAGGAACTATCAGAGTCTTGATAGTTAGTATTTGGAAGTGTTTTAGCTAATTGCTGATGTGATAATATGACTCAATGTCTTGGAATTAAGGTGCAATAGCTCTTGATTTTGAAAGTCTGAAAAAAGGTGAGTGTGATAACGAAAGTATTTCGTTGAATGTTAATATATGTCATAACTGAGATTAGTGGAACTGTTGATGTAAGGAACTATCAGAGTCTTGATAGTTAGTACTTGGAAGTGTTTTAGCTAATTGCTGATAATATGACTCAATGTCTTGGAAGGTGCAATAGCTCTTGATTTTGAAAGTCTGAAATAAGGTGAGTGAGATAAAGAAAGTATTTCGTCAAATGTTAATATATGTCATAACCGGGATTTTAGTTGAACTGTTGATGCCAGGAACTTTCATATGCTGATGGTTGTTATTTGGAAATATTTAAGCAATAAGTGATAGCCTATATGTATCAGTGATACTATTTTATACCAGATTTGAAGATGCAATTGTTTCTGATTTTGAATTTCTGATAAAATGTGAGATAAAGAAACCATTTTTAAAAGTGAATGTTATATATATTCAATGCACATCATATGTATGCGGTGAATTGTTGATATGAGGAAGTCTCTGAATTGTAATAATTCATTGGCGTAGCCAGGGGGTGCAGAAGTGGTGCGCGCACCCCGGGGTCTACAACAACAAAAATGGGATAAAGAAAAAAGAAATAAAAACAATGGGAAAACAATGGGGAAAAGGTCGCAGTAGTCCTAATTATATGCTGTTAATAATACATTTGGCTACCCGTCCGATATATGCAGTTGCCCCTAGCGGCCCCCTAGACCTGTCGCCGTTTTGGTCTAGGATTTATTGCGTACCCGGGGGGTGTGCTGTCCTGGCTACGCACCTGTAATTGGTTCATTACTTCATCTCGGAGGATGCTATAACTTGGTGTTTGGAAGTGTTTTAGCATTATTGCTGATGTGAGTCAGCGATAGCATGAGACTCAGTTCAGGGAGAACTTTACCTGATATACATAGGAAGTGAATTGCATAATTGATTTGTCTTGTTTTGATTCTCTAAAGTGGATTGTTTTTCTGAGCTTGGTTTAAGAGTGGGCTCAATTGTTTGTAATCATTGATATATATCATTGATATATGTGGGCAGATTGAGTAAGTCAACCTTTTGAATCTGTATCATAGTTGAAAACTGCACTTCTTTTTATGCTACAAAATATTTTGTGCAACAAGTATTTGTTATTACATTGATTCCAATGCATCTTCTTATCAATAACGGATGCTTGTAGTTGTAAACCACCAAGCATTTGACATCCAATAAAGTACAAGTGTGGTTCATTTATTTTTCATCACCAAGCCTCAACTAAGATTTGTTGCACCAAATATTTGGTAGCTCATAAGAAGTATAAACTGACCCTATCTGATCAGCCATATCTATAGTTTATCACCACCAAAAAATATTTGGTTTCATAAATCTATCAAATATTTGGTGCCATTTAAGTCTATCAAATATTTGGTGCCATAGGTTTTCATTGTTGTATTAATTTGCATTTTTAATCAGTATTGGAGGCTTGGTGATGGAAACATCAAATGTTTGACAGCACGTACAAAAAAAGTTTGGTTCATTGATTTTTCATCATCAAGCCTCAGTTATTATAAGAAAATACATTGGAATTATATACTAGATCATTAGATAACGAATACTTGTTGCACAAAATATTTGGTCACTCATATGAGCTTTTATCAATACGACCATCCAGATCCAGAACTTCGACAAACTCTTCAGACTACTGATCTAGTTTAACTATCTTGTTGAATACCTTTTGTTTTATTTAATCTGCAAGTATACCTTACTCAAGTTACTTTCAGGAAGTGTTCAATTACAAAAACGCTTATATGATTACGGTCAACATTTTTGTATCTCTGATATATCGTAGCAGAAGGTAAAACAGCTGTTTTTCGCTGATAACATCTCAACCCTTCATTGTCTTTTTCTACAAGTTAATATTTTTGTGACCAGACTTAATTCAGAGGAAATATGTAACAAGTAACAGGTTAATAAGTAAGGCGTCTAGGCCATGCATAGTCCTGGTGTCTGGGCTTTGCATTTTGAGATAGAGGGTATAGGGGAAGAATTTTCACAATGAATCTTTGTTGTGTGCTTCCATTATAAATAAATAAATAAATACTGGGGATTTATAGTGCGCTATGCCTCCCAGATTTGTAATTCCACTCGGCCTCTGCACACTTTACAGGTGTTCGCTGACCACTGTGGCCCAAGTAAGCTCCATTCCACACCAAGCATCATTTCAGGTTCTGCGACAACCTCTAGGGACGCTGAACCTTGATCAGCCCACATACGTACAATCGCTGCCCGGATCAGCTCCCCGAGTATCGTACGGGTTTCCACGAGACAATAAGCAGTTAGTTCCTTGTCCAAGGGAATATCAAGCACACTCAACTTTTTTGGCACCAGCGGGGTTCGAACTCGGGACCTTCCGCACCGCAAGCGAGCGCCTTACCGATTGAGCTAACTTGACTGCTTAACTTGACTATTATAACTGCTGAACAACCGGTAGCAAAATTTAGCAGCTTTTCTAGTCCTTCTAGATGGACCCCACAAGCGAGTGCCGTATGCACGAGCTTCGTGTTCACTTGTGAGGTCCATCTAGATGGACTACAGCTTTTCAGGAGACCTCCAGAGGACCTCCTGGATACCTAATAAATTGTATGTGAAAAATCCAGAGACCTCCTGGATGTCTCCCAGAACATGATTTATCCGGGATTTGCTGGATTTTTCATTTCATTTCATTTCATTTCATTTCATGTTTATTAAAATTGCACTTGGTGGTCCTAAGACCAAATTACATACAATTTACAAAATATAATACAAGTACATGTATAAAATAATAATAAAACAATTGATTGCACAGATTAATATAAACCAGACATATAAATATTTCAAAAACATAATTACACACTCAAAAAGGAAAACTATAAAATTCAGTAAAAAGGGAGTATTTTAAAATGGAAAACTTTGTAAAGGGAGGAAAGCAGGATATCCTTGGCACTATCTATTGAGTAAGTTTATGTAGTAGGGGATGGCGCTGTTTTGAAACCTACTCGTTCTTGCTCGGAGGTTTGAGATCTTGTTGGCTGTTCGCAGATTCCTCCCATGGCTCTCAAATCTGGTAGGAGGGATGAGGTCACTTGTACAAATGGATTGAGAAAGCCCTTCGGCAAACTTCAGACAATGACTTTCCCTCCTATCAGATAGAGAGTCCATGTCGCATTCATTGAGAGCGTTTTTGTAGGATGTATATTTAGTACCAAGGATAATCCTGCAAGCACGTTTCTGAAGTTGTTCCAAGATATTGCACTGAGAGTTGGTTAATGATGAATTCCAAACAACATCGGCGTATTCTAGCAATGGTCTGACATAGCCTTTATATATGCATTTTAATTCTGTGTCGTTGAAGCCAAATTTCTTCAGTGTGCGCAACATGTACAGTTTCCTATTTGATTTAATGCTAATTTCATTGATGTTTTTGTCCCATTTGAGATCATCCTGCAGCAATACACCAAGAATTTTTGCTTGTTTCACAAATTGGAGGGGGACATCCCCTATGTGAAAATCAGGGTGTGGAGGGGCTTCCTTTTTAAAGCAGATTTGAAGGGCCTGGCATTTGGATGGATTGAGGGTCAGTTTATTTTCTTTAGACCACGCAATGAAATTATCAAGATCAAATTGGAGACTGGTAGGATTTGGATGGATTCGATTTTCAGCTAGGGTTAAATCATCAACGTATTTCAAACACCTTGTATTGGGTTGCTTGTCTTGAGCAGCATCATTAATTACAGCTTGAAAGCCTATAGGGCCGATTTTTGTGCCCTGGGGGAGCCCAGCTTTAACTAATTTGTAATCAGAAAGTGCCTGGTTGTATCTGACACACTGCTTTCTGCCACTGACAAAGCTACACAACCACGGTACAATGGCCCCATGGACTCCTAAACTGATGAACTTGTTAATCATGACAGTATGGTCGACCAAATCAAAAGCTTTTGAGAAGTCCGTAAGGATCACAGTACCGACGTTGTTAGTTTTGTCAGCACCCTGGTGCAAATAGTGAAGCAAACTGACCAAATAATGGGATGTGGAAACACCACTGACATTGCCAAATTGCTGAGGGTCAATAATATCACCAATATCTTGGTTGATCCACTTTGCAACAAAGCCCTCAGCAATTTTGGCAAAACAATCAGTGAGAGAGATGGGTCTTAATTTCTCCTGCTGGAGACTGCTACATGTAAGAATTATCTAAAAGGTGTCCAGGAGACCTCTGTGAGGTCTCGGGAGGTTTCTTGGAATTGTCACATGCAAATTTGGTATCCAGGAAACCAACTGTAGGTCTCCTGAAAAGTTCTTTTTTGCTATGGGGAAGATGTGGATGTACCTTAACAATAACCGAAATTAAGGAAAATGGGAATTATTGTAAACTCGTCCAATGCCACTTTGAGATGTTGACAAGAGATAATCATATTTCATAAATATGGACCCATCAGAAAATTTTCTTTAAAGCACACCCAAAGCTACATGCTCTAGTTCAAGGACAGGTTATTTCTGTATATGCTAAACAGACTTACCAACTAAATTTAATCAGGTTTCATTGTGCGTAAAAGCAGACTCAACTGTAAATTAACTCGGGCTTAGCTGTGAATCACAAACGCTATTTTTACTCCATGACCACCGCAAGATTCTTTTCTTAGCATCGTATGGGTTCTTTCACCTTTAACAATTTATAGCTGTGATCTTTTGCTACAGAACTAAATATATATGGATTAGTTTGATTAAATGTCACAGGAGAGTTTAAGGTTTGTGTGATATATGTTTACACATTTGTGAGAAACACGGGATAATTGAAATTGATATTTTTCCTTGCGACTGAAATGATTCATTTTACTACAGACATATTCACATTGGAAGACCCTTAACAAGTGTCTTACTGATCTGATTGGATTGATCGGAATTGGACCGATTTTAAACTTATTGGATCTGAATTGGAATTACAAACAAATCAATATTCTGCGAATCTCATCATCCGATTTAACCACCATAAGGAAAAGTGCCAAAAATCAAATTAAGCGAAATTGAGTTTAGCAGAACATCTTGAAGAACCAACCAGACTCACCAGAACCAATAGACAACATCAAAGTACTGTAAACATTACATATTTTTGCCTAGAATTAACTATGAGAACCACATAAATGATCTATGGATTCATCGATATTGCGTTAATGTTGTCAATTTATTAGAGAATCGGATTGGGAATCGACGGATTTGAAGCTAACTAAGATTAGATTCAGCCGATTCCAATCTTGGATAGATCGGTCAGACACTAACCTTAACAACAAGCCTTTGAATTTGTATGTCTGTATGTATCTCTATATGAGTGGTGCTCTGGCAAAATGAGCGGAAAGTCACGATTTTCAAAATTGAGTTTATTACATATTTTGATTGTCGATAATCTCAGCTTTCGAATGATATATAATATGTCATACTTTCTTTTTGCAATTTTCACTTAGAGATCGAAATTCATGGCAGTCCATTCAAAATCTGGCAGTAAAAAATTGTCGCAAATCGATTTTGAAGTTACTGACTACTATAGTGTATGATAGCAAAACGCGATCAATTACCCGTGAATAATCATACTTCCCGGCATAATTGACCTTCAAAACGCGAGGTATTGATTAATACTTATATATTAATGAGTTTTATGTCAAAAAACGAAATTCGATATTTTCATCACATTTTTACTTTACCAGCCATTTATTCAAAATCTTCAATCCGACTTTCCGCTCATTTTGCCAGAGCACCACTCATATGTCATTGTTTGCAAACTCGTCATTAAAGGCAACTGTGCCAACTTTGACAAGACAAGCAATTAATTGTTTTTATACATTTACAGGTTAATGTTCACCTTATCAAATTCAAGGTACCAAGATACTGATTTGTAGACAATAGATGACAAAATTTTACTGCAGGGATTTTTGTTGTGCATTTGTCAGTGCAAGGATTTGATCCCACCATCCTTGGATTGTCAATCTGGTGCTCTAACCGCTCGTCCACAATGCCTTTTTAACTTAAACAGGATTTGCATTCATCATTTATTATTTCAACTATTATCAAGTATAAATTTTGTACCTTGTGACATGAAATTCAATATGCCTGCTTTTATAGATCTTAAAAGGAGTTGGATAAAATGACAGTTTCTAAACTTTTGCATGAAGCAATGGTGTTAAGTTTTAAACCCTCGATGTTATTTTTAAGAAATATAAAAAGAAATTTGAGTTGTCTTTGACTGGAGTCTTTGGCAAAACAGTTGAATCAACATGGAATTAGCTTCTTTTTTCTTAATTTATTATGTTTATAACGTAACAAAAATTATGTATACAACATTTTCACATGGTTTTAAATAAATTTCAAAACCGACATTTATTTTCAATCATTTTTTGAAACTAAAGATTAAGTATAAAGTTCTATGGCCTTGTTTTGCAGTCGTCCCAAACCTTTATGGCGGCAACACGCGTGGCGTAATGCATAACAGGATATTGGTCAGAAACGGCCATATAAAGTGGAGGAAATACTGAGATCATTTGAAAGTGGTCAGGTTCAAGAATATTGTCCAAATTTTGCAGTCATTTATTTTTGTATATAGTTTTAGATTGATATTAAGTTTCTGCAGTTATTTGTTCACAAACTCTACAGAACCAAGCAAAAACAAGACACTTTTAATATTTGTAAAATTTTGATTTTGATAGGGATGGAAATTAAAGTAAAAGTGAAAAAAAAAATGGATAAGTGGGAGTGGCTGGCTGGGTGACTGCTTATTGACTTTGATGAAAAACAATATCATAAGATTTAATGTGTCTGACAAGTTCACTAAATTCATGGATATTTGTCTAGAAATAAGTTTGTAGGAATTTCTAGGAATTAATGATAGTCTTTGTGATACTGTCCAGCCATCCATCATGTATGGACCGAAAAGAAAACCAAAAATGAAAACAAATTAAAAGAAATTAAAAAGATACATTTAAGAAATAAACTTCTTTTAGGTGTAGAGTATTATATAGTGTTCTCTTGCAGGCTATGTGTCAGAAAATTTGCATAGAATTGGATGCTTTATCTTTTTTAATCAGTTTGTTTTCAATGAAAAGAAGTGATTTTGGTGCATGCATTTTTTAAAAAGTGAAACAAAATTTTAAGAAATATGTCTCAACCTCAATTTCAGTAAAATAAAAAAGAACACAGAGTATCTGGAATAATCTGAATTAGCAGTAAATTTTGCAAGTCACCTAATAATAGCTTTTTCAAAATGATCTGCTTAGCAAGCATAAGGCCAAAAAGATTGTTATGTTTCCCTCAGCGACTGACCCTAGTCAAATATTAAAAAAAAAAATATTAGCGTCGGGAAAGCACCTAATTTTGCTCAGATTGGGTGTTTCTTGAGAAAGTATTTTGAAAATAGTGGAAAATGCACCACAATTTGGCACTGTGGGGTGTTTTTAAAATAATAATAATAATATAAAAAATATTTTCCGACTGACCGACTCAATTTTTTAATAATTCCACTTGAGGGCAACACAAAAATAATTTTTTTGGCCTAAATAGCAGTAGTCGTCATTTTGAACCACATTTCGTGACATATTATAATCGGATCTTGTTCATGAAGAAATATGAAATTTTGAATCTCTGTTGATTTTATTTAGTTCCTATATGGACATCTTAATGACTGAATTTTAAACGACTCAAATGAAGGTTCTGTAAAATATATGTGTGATGTTTAGAGTTACCTAAATTGTTCCAAAGTACTAGCTCGGTAGAAGATTTCAGAACTTCAATAACATCAAAACGATTAATGTAAGAATTTGGTTAAATCAGTAAAAAAGAACTTTCCTTGTGTTTAAACCAAAATATCATGCAGAGGTTAAAAATTATATTATATACATGTAGTTATTACGAAATGAGAGCATGGTATTGCAATGTCTTGAGTGTTCCCATACTACATAAAGTACGAGGGTATATCAAATAGTTTTAAAGATCACTGACATTTATACCAAAACTATTGAAATAGGTTAACAAATGCCATCATGACGTTTTAAAGCATTACCGACCTGAAAATGTTGATTTATAGTGAAAAATACAATGTTGACTATTAACTTAACCAATTTGCAGCTACCGTACTATAAATATATATCACACAAAATAAAAACCGCCCTACACTACCGTGATATACAGGACAAACTACTAAAGCCATAACAAAACCCCTCAGCACAGATGGGTGTAGTTTTAATAGGTAGCTGCCAACCGGTTAAAGAGTACTTCTACAATGTCAGTCTCTGGACAGTCATTTTAAAGTAGGAGAAATGTGTTACTTTGAACAGTGACTGTGTACAGATGACCCAGGTTCACAAAATAAAATTATGTTCCTGGCTGCTAAATTCTTCTTGGCGATCTTTAAAACTTTTTGATACCCCCTCGTCTATATAAAGGTAAATGCAAGTAACATGGTTTATCAAAACACCATGGTTGGCTAGTAATATTCACATGTTATTCTGGATTCAATGACCAATTCTATAAACATGAAACGGTTGGGAAAAGGATGTACATGTGTTTGGATTTCAAAGGTGAATAATATGACAAAGATGTGTACCATCCAGTCAAAAGAATGTCGTCTATGCTTACATGTTTCTCAATTCATTTATTACTCCATAGCAAATATATGTGCCGCAATGAAAAAAGGCATGTCATTACCTGGACGTGATGTCAGCAGATTGTGCAACTCACATTCAAAAAATTTGAATTTTAACTAACGCTCAAAAATTTCATTTTATGTCCTCCTTACTTAGTGTACTTAAAAATCCACCTGGGCGTTATATCCTCAAGCATATGTGGTTGCACAATATTGGAAGAAAGAGAAAAGAAGTTAATCGTATATATACCTTTAATGATTGCTATTTTCCTGCTATGTTGAAACACTTTGCATCAGTTTCTTTTTTCACGGTATGGAAGAGTTTTTCTTCCTACTGATTCTTGCTGTAAAGGATCTGTTGACCACGTACAAAAAAGAAAATAAACATATTTGTTATCACTTGTTCTTTATATTTCCCTATAGTACATGGAACAAAGTTTAAGGTGGTTTATTATGCTTTATCTAAACATGTTTGATTGAGGACAGCTTCAAACAGTTGTTATTTTTCTGGTTTCAAACGACCAATTCTATAAATAAACATTTCCTGTATTGGTCCTTGATGTTTGTCTATTACAAGCTTAAAAGATGCCATTTAAGTTGCTTCTAAATACATTTGCAAGTTAGACAATGATAACCATGTCAGTCACTACAGAATAAGGTTTTATCTATAAACTTGAAGTGATGGTAAAAATGCTCACTTTCTCATCTTGGGTTCAATTAAATTTCAATTCAAACTTTATTTCAATATTATCAAATTTACAAATATATACATAAAACACAAAAACAAAAAATGATATTGAGGACATGCTTGAAAGGCCAGGTAGAACTGAATTAAAAATGCAGTATTGAAACAAAATTAGTTCCATACTCATAAGAAAACAAAAATAGGATAACAAAAACCCTTAAAATTAAAAAAAAACACACACACAAAAACACTTTTAAAAACAAGTCTTTGACCGAATGTATTTTAAGAATACACACTCTCCATAAACAATGTTCAGAAGGTGTTAGCCAATATTTTTAGCATTGCTTTGTTTAGAAATTTGACAGCAGTGCATAACAGCAGCAGTTGGAAACAACATTCTAAAGTTATGAAAATTTATGTCTAATTTTTAGTTTTTAAACATGTTAAAGCAATACTATAAGATTTTGGTCAAAAATGGTTTATAGTAAAAACAGCCTAAAATGAATGAATGTGACTATTTAAAAACACTTTCAAGTGTATTTTGTCAAAAAATTGTTTTGCCACTGACAAATGGATAAAAAGCACATGCATGCTTTCCTATACTAATACAGGTTGAATTCGGGATCCCAAATTTATTTAGAATGACCATAACAGAAAAAGTAAGCATATTTAAGCCAAATCATTTGGAGCGTGTCGATATCTACCCAAAACAAACCCAATAAGCTAAAAAAATTAAAAGTCATTGGTGACAGGGGGCGCCTCATTTTTAACACTTTAGGCCTTATAGTATTGCTTTAACAAAGTATGTACTTGAGGCATAATATTTCTTGAAACCAAATGACCTTTTGAAATTTAAATTCCCTCATCCACTATCCTCACCTTATAGTTTTTATCATGCAATTAAATCCCTATGAAAATGATCACTTATGGCTATTTGTGAAATTAAGTGCCCATGAGATCAAGTACTTGACAGATTTTGTAAAAGTTTCTAACCATGACTGATGAGCCTCATGTATAATAGGTAATCGTTAGATCAGATTTAACCTTGAATTAGGCCATCATTATACAGTCAGTGTCTCACTGGCGACAGCGATTCTCAGATCGTTGACTGAACCATGAATCCGTAGTCCTTCCTGATAGCTTCTGTGAGGCCTTGCTATACATGCAAGGTTCATCCTTGGTTCACAGATGACTGAAATTTTGGGACTGATAAATAAATATTTTTATGAAAAATTAAGAAAAAAGCAAACTTGGTATTGATAGACAAGTATTGATATTAACATTTGAAGAAATAACCAAAGCAACACAGACTGGCATAATGGCACAAGATGCAGAGTTAAATCTAAAGCATTGCAAAGAATGTGTATTTTTCTTGTGTTACATTCTTTCAGCCTTTTATTAGTATACACTTGATCTCATTACCTAAATTTTTGGCCTACAATTCTTGTTATATACTCTGGGTATTCCATTATAGATATCATATGTATTAATAAGCTAAGCACCATGGTTTGCGTGGTTTTAAACTGCAAAAAGCACAATCAGATGTTTATAAAGTGCGAAAATGCATGAAAAAAGGTTTAAAAAAATCCTCATTACGACTGTTAGTAAACCAAAAGTATGAAAAAACACAATGAAAACGATGCCTAAATAAGCTTCCAAATATGTCGTCCTATTTCTTACCTTTCTTTTTGGCTGCAAATTGTCAAGAAGCAGATGGAAAGTCTTGAAAATATGATTCTTATGTTATTGATTACATTTTTAAAAACTTTTTGAAGCTTGAGGAGTCATTTAGTTTTAGCCAACATTTATATAATAATGAATATATGATCAGTTCTTGTTAGTTTATTGATGAATTTACAATGTAAAAAGTGCTTTGGGGAAAATCACGAAAATTCATGATGGATCCTAAAAAGCGCGATTGAGACAAAAAAAACCCTGTTAATGTTGGTGCTTTTGCGCGATCGCACAAAACCCTGTGCTTATAGTAAGCCAGTTATTGACATTTAATTTCTTGTTTATCCGTTGGACTTCGGAATTTGATAGTACAGAAATTAGAGCCATCGTCTTGTTTACATTAGTATATATGGCCCAAACATTTGTTTGTATTTTATACTGAGATTATTTAAGGATCGGAAGTGAGTTTCTTGTTTCCTCTCCTCCATGATGACATTTTAGCCAGCATCTGGTAAACATTGGTATTTATTTGTATCCATCGTTCGCTGTAAATAGAGATCACAAAACTATGAATAGCAGTAGTTGACCGGAAGTTAACAAAACCATGATCATGATGATAATAGTGGTTGACTTGGAAGTTACAGCGGCATTTGGCAGGGGCTGATGAGTTGAGCATAAAATTCAAACCAGTTTTTGAGTCACACTCATTATGGAACCAAATGCATTCAAATATAGAAATAGGAATATGAAAAAGATGTGATGATCAGATGCAGGATTGAATTCTTGGTAAAATTGCAAGATTATTTGCAAGATCTTGTTGGTGCTATCACAGGTTGGTATATAACCCAATATTGAACTCATAGTCAGAAGACATTGGCTGTCATGAGTAAGTACAATTCTTAAATCAGTCGTAAACGATTCTCGCAGCTGTTTTGACGCCCTAACTAGAGTTGTCCTATTTTATCTTGATTCTTTGTAGTAGACATAAAAGAAGGGGGAAGTAAGTGAATTGAAATAGATCATGGTATCTAGCGGCCAGGGTGTCATCCTAATTAGAGATGTGGGTAAGGCTTTGGTGGTAACTAGTGTTTGCCACTATGCTGTCTTCCTTGTCAAAATTAATTAGGAATTAGAGGGGCAATGTATTCGGCTGCAATGTTCTCTGCAAGTCAGTATTATTCCTAACCCCATGTAACTTCATCATAATTGAAGTCTTCTGCTTTTGTCAGTTTGGTCATTGCTTGTTGCTAACTTATCTGGGATGCAGTGACACAAGATTAGCTCTGGTATGAAATAAAGTTGAAAATTTGCAAGCAAGCAAATTATTTCCAGTATTTGATTTATAACATTTCATTTTTTACACTACGCCTGAATGACTTAAAGCATTCATCATATCTGGTATGAATAAATAGGGCAAAACTGACTTTAAGATTCTGATTTTGAGGCATACGGGTGTGAAAGCACCAACAAGATCTGAGTGTTTGAATTTTGATGTATCTCTAGTTTAGGCCAGGGGTTCTCAACTAGTTCTTACAATGCGCCACCAAAAATTGGAAAATTGTAGAGTCAAGGGCCAAATGCACCCCTTTTCAGTGTATTTCCAGGGCCCTGTTTCTCTCGCGTTTCTCCTAAAGCCATTGCTATCACCATATTTGGTAGTCATTAAGGTGTCATTAAGATTACAAGGCGGGGTCTATGTCAATCAAATGTGCAACCATGCGCAGAACATGTGCGCAGAACATTGCGCATTGGAATTCCAGTGCCGTGTGTGTGACTTGAAATCTATAAGCTTAATCAGCACAGGTCAGCCGAATTCAAATGGAAATTTCACTCTTTGTGTCGGTGAGCTTATAGTACCATCAGCCAAAAGTTGTTCAGAATTAGTGTATCTAATGCTGTATGGGTCTGGTTCTATTTATTTTTCATTTTTATTGCACTGAAATTCAAGAGAATTTCCGGAACAATTTGTTGACAAAATCAGCTAAAATCGGGCATACTAATGAGCTTGTACGTGATTGGTTGATTGGTTGTGACGTCAAATTACAAATTTGCGCTGAAGCTTTATTTTTTCCGTTGGCAAGGTATACCAGATTCCTATCCCGAATTTATCTATTATCCCTGGTATTTCTTTGTATGATAGAGTCAAAGTGCCAATCAGTAATTGTGTCAAAGTACCAAATTTTGCAGGTGTCCCACAAGTTTTGAAGCACTGATTTCAAAGATATATTGGGTGTTAGATGTTTGTATTAATCTGTAGGCACAATTATTGTTTAAAGTACCAGATACAGAGCCACAATTAGGGCCAAATCATAGTCGGCCTCCAAACAAAATTTTCCCTACCAAACATTTGATCGTGACGTCAAAATGACAAGTGACTCAAAACAAAATAACTTCAACACCGAGTTGATACCAAATAAAATTTTGCGCTAGATTGCACATGTTATTGAATGCCATATTGATTGGACCAAATGTTGTTACCCGTTCTTACTTTAAATTCGATGGCAAATATTTGGTGACGTCATGACCAAATGTTTGGAAGGAAAATTTTGGTTGGAGGCCAACTATGGTTTTGGCCTTACTCAGTTTTGATTTTCCTCTTTACCTTATCATTTTCATAAATTTGGTATGTCCCATTGCACATGCAAGTGGAGCACGACAACTCGTTGAGGTACACGAGCACATTCAAACACAGAATCGTGAAGCGAACATGTAGAGCGTGTTAACGCCCAACGCCCATTATAGGCCATTGGCAATGAGAATGTAATCAGTGGAATGCATCCTAGATCAGCTGAATGACCTGTGCAAGACAAAACCAAAAATTGGGTTGCTTTTTTCTATTTGATCTAGTTAGAAATGATGACACACATGTACTCGCACCCAATCTTATAATTGGTCAACAAAAAAAGTAAGCATCTTTGAGCCAAATCGTTTGGAGGGTATTCATCTACCCAAAACGAACCCAATAAGCCCAAAAAATCAAAAGTCATGGTTGACAGGGGGCGCTTCATTTATAACACTTTATAGTTTTGCTTTAACACAAAATCCTAAGAATAGTTTATAGTTTTCTGAATTAACATTCATATATTGACTTACTTCTTTAGATCCGGGTTAATTTCAGTCTTATATCAATAAGGAAACATACTGGTCTTCCTTCCTTGATTCAATTCCCCATCAGCATTGCTAGGAATTGACTTTCTCCCGGGGGAGGCGGGTACTCAACTTTGAAGTACACACCATGTGCCACCAAAAATACCCCGCTTTTTTTGGATCAAAACCAAGAGACCCCCTATTCTACCAACTGTCACTCAATGACCCCTAATTTTTTAAACGTCCTTGTCACTAAAACAATCTTTGTCACTCAATGACACACCATTTTTCTTAATTTGTGTAATTTTCAAACATTTTGCAAAATTTGTCAAAGATTGCGAAAAATCATCGAAAATTCCGGAAGGACCCTATTTTTGGTAAATTTTGACCAAAGACCCCCATTTTTTTGCACTTTGTCTCTGGAAAACCCCTTTTTTTGAACCAAATGGTGGCACTTGTACATTACTTCCATATGTGAGTACCCCCCCCCCTTTGGGGATTTTCCCGTCCACTCTTCCACATGTCATTGCCCGGTCATCATCATCCAATTCTATCTAATAGTACGGAAATTATCTCCAATATTTAAGTGCTGAAAATGTTGAAGGAGACGCTGGCAGTTTATAGTTAAAACATGTGCGAAATGATTAAATGATAGGCCGTCATGTGAGTGCAAGAGAGTTGTATCTGCAATAGCTGCCATATGTGATATTCATCTAACATTTTGTCACTAAAATGCAACAAAACCCTCGAAATTTGTCTATCATATGTCAGTGGCCCTTGAAATGATTCTTCAGGTGACACCGTCACCTGAAGAATCATTTCAAGAGCCACTGACCCAAGACATGTCATATCTCACAATGTGCAATGTAAATTTATGAAAAAGGGCAGCTACTGCAGATACGACTTTTTTGCACTCACATGACGGGCATGATGAGGTGTGAGTGGAGACATGAAAGGAATCTGTGATTTCCTGAGGCAGAAATGCAACTTAATTGTCATTTGATTTGAACTGATTTGCACCCAAATGTTATGGAGCCCTTCCAAGATTTTTTTTTATTAAAACCAGCCTTTTTCGTTAGCCCTACTGGGTTGGAAATTTTGGTGCTTTGACCAGTACTAATTGGTGCTTTGATGCTCTCAAAAAACAAAGAGATTCATTAGAAATATGCTATCAGGCAAGAGAATCTTTCTGTTTCTGTTTCTGTTTCTGTTCGTATACTGGATGGACTCAATTCTGAGTATAAAATCCAGGCTTGTGCGGGGGTGATGACAGTTCTTATTGTCCAATGAGCTGTTTAAAAACGTCCAGTGATGGGGCTTGGACTATATGATTGTCTAAGGCATACCAGCCGGGTACTGTTCTTATATCTTATGAATGTTGACTCTAGTTCTTTGTTGAAAATAGCTTTGTGAGTTCGTATGACGAGAATGGCGGGTTGAAGGTGTCAGGTAACGGTCTATGTTATGATCTTACATAAAAGCAAGGCGAGCCTTCTTGTGTCTCTCTTCCAAAGTTGGCCATTCTAGTTCTTTTAACAAATTTGTGTACCGCCGCGGCAAAAGGGTCCAGTTGTCGGCTCGTACATGTTGCTCCTTGTAGCATATCTAATGTATGGTATTTGTATACATCAGATATGCTACAATGAGCAACATGTAGGAGTCGACAACTGGACCCTTTTGCCGCGGCGGTACACATTTGTTACAGTTCCTGTTGTGCAATCATATTCTGCCTTCACAAACCTGGCGGCGCTTCTCTGAATTCTTTCGAGATCCTTGATCCTTGAACCTTCTGTTTAAACAGGAATTCCTGTTTAAACAGGAATTCCTTTTTGTGTGTGTGTTTTTTAGCCTGTTTTCCTGTTTTTGTCCACAATTTTTCTGTTTTTTTTTCATGGAATTTCATTCTCATGCCTGTGCTATGAAATGTGCATATGGTGCTTTCTACCAAATTCTTCACTAAAGCACTAGCTGTTTTTGAGTAACCTTGAAAAGATGCTATAATAAGTATCTGTTATTATAACAGAAATATGATCTGATAGAAACACTTAATTGTTTTATAATAGTGTGAACTGAATCTCACCCATAAGTCTGTGGAACTTTGCCAAACTACAGTACAGAATGAGGTTATTGTCCCTGTCAATTCTTGGTTTATAACGACTCCTACGATAGCATATGCAGTTTCTTAGAAGAACGACATTTGATTAAATTTCTGAAGTACCTATCATGTTTATCATTTTAATAGTTTTTAGAGAAGGAAGATGCCCACACTTGATTGATGCAGATTTGTCTCTCTCTACAAAACCTCAATCTTCAGCTTCATGGCAGTTTGAATTGTTTCCAAAATTAATATCAAGAAATGGATTGAAAAAAGGACCTGTTTGAGAATGGGTGTGGGAGCTAGGGTGGAGAAACCTCAGTGTCTCTTCAGCATAAATTCATTAACCACACACAGATGATATCATTTGCTTATTGACATCAGAGGTACACTATGTCCATTTGGAAAAGTCAAACAAAATTGTAAGCAGTTACAATTTTTTTTTATCTGATTTTGCAAACTCATATGGGTGTGGAAATGGAAGTAAATGTCATTGTAATCAGCCGGTAACCTTTCAGCATCCACATGTTGATTGATTCATAACACAAACAATTTTGATGTTTCTTTGAAATTGAGTGGAACAAGTTCCGTTTTTTGTTTGTCATGGATTGATAACGTATGATCTAAAAAGGAATCAAAAATCTGAAATTTGCAAACAAATCGTGTGGTTCACAATACTAAGCTGTCACTGACTCTACATGACTTTGACGCAATATGAAGTTATATGAAGTAAGTCAAACTTTTGTTTTCGTTTGAGAGAACTGTTAAACCAAGGAATTTTTATAAGGGAATTGGGATACGCCGCCATCTTGTGTTGGAACAGAGTTATTGTACTTCCGGATATTGGCTCTGATAATGCATGGGATAGTGTACATTAACAGCGCAACAGCCACAGTGAAAAGGAATCAAAAATCAAATCTGAAATTTGCAAACAAATCGTGTGGTTCACAATACTAGGCTGCCACTCTGCTTGACTTTGAAATCTTGTGGATTCAATATGAAGTTTCATGTAAGTCACACTTTTTTGTTTGTTTGAGAGAACTGTTAAAACCAAGGAATTTTTATAAGGGAATGGGGATACGCCGCCATCTTGTATCGTTCATGGAGTAGAGTTATTGTACTTCCGGATATATTTTGAGTTTGGCCCAATATCCAGGCAGATCGCATAAATCTTCATGTGATGCATATACAGCATCTACATCAACCGTGTCTACTTTCAAGTAACGTGTATTGCAACTTGCTTTGATCCAAAGTACGCAAATTTTTCCGCTAATCCATAGCGAAGACTCTTGGAGTGAGGCAGGCTGAGCGGTAAAATGCGGGAGGTACAATAACTCAACCTCCATGAGCGACAATCCAAGATGGCTGCTGTCCCATAGGATTTACATGGCGATGAAATCAAAAAGGCGGCGAGTACCGATTCCCCCTTTTTAAATTCCTTGGTTCAAACTCATGTTAATTTTACCCTTTTGGTACTGAATTGTCATATCTAGTTGTATACACCCCATATACAGTTCATATACGGCGGTAATATACACTCAATACGAATTGGAATGCCTGAACATTTTCTCATATGCTCCTTAAAAAACGTTGAGATGTTCTATCTGAACGAAAGATTACCAATTTGTTAGCATACCAAACTTTAAATTCACTTCTGAAACTCGTATCTTTTGTCATGCTAGTTGCAAAACTTTCGAAGCATACCAAGATCAGTTTTGCTACAACTGCAACAGAGAAATAAGCATGTCAGATGAAATTAATATGCCACTTTCGTATGTCCCATAATGCATCTCGAAAATACCGTAAATCCAGATGTTTCTGCACAAACATGCATTACTAACTTGTGCACAACTTAGTGATATGGTCGTTCACGCAGACACTGTCAAACAATATATTTTCGGTACTTTCAAGATGCATTAGGGGACATACAATAGTGGTGTATTGGCTTAGGAGTGATACCAAATGATTCGGGTATCCTTGACAACAATGTTACTGCAGGACACAGCCAATCTTTTACTGGGGTCCTTAACCACTACTGCCTATGACAAAGCAACAAGTGACTTTTAAAACCTTCATTTAAGGAACTATAACATTTTAATCCTTGTGGTTTTGTAGTCGGGTGCTGTCCCTCTGTGTCAACATACTCATATTTTTTCCTGTAGCCTCGCAGTTATCACCGAACCAACTATCCATATTCCCAAACATGGAAATGACACAATTTTGACTCTTTTGCCTGGATTTACCCACACTTCAACACTGCGTCTGTATTCAATTACTGCCAGACACCCAAGCGACTTGTCCGGTTCACATGGGTATTCATAAAACCTCATTACCCGTACAGTTTTTGCTTAGTATCAGCCAAGGCATCGCTGTTTAGGGACGCACCATTAGACTTCAAGGGGGGGGGGAGCAGGAAGTTTGGGTTAGGACAAGTTTTTTTTTTCTCCAGCCTGGCAGGAATTTTTTTTTTTTTTAGTGTCTGATGAGGCAAAGTTTTTGTATTTTTAGTTGTAGATGGGGTATTTTTCATTCCCCAGTGGGTCAAGTTTTTTTTTTCTCCTGTGTGTGGGTCAAGTTTTTTTTTTTTTCACCTTTGGGTGGGTCAAGGTTTTTTTTCTTCAAAAAACTTCCTGCTCCCCCCCTTGAAGTCTAATGGTGTGTCCCTTATATGGGATATGTCATAAGCTTACAGTACACAATAATGACAAAATACGTTGTCAAGACTTTCAATATGTCCACCGAGGACTGGATATTAAAAACAGAACAGTGCGACTCTGTTAAAACAAAATCTGATATTTTGAGACAGTTCCTTTCATAACAATATGCTTTTATCTATTGAAAGAATTTCTGAAATAGGAATATTTCATTGCAATAGTAGTTAAAATCCTGGTTAAAGTCATATTTGAAAGAAATCACAAACTTTTTTTTCCAAAGCTGGAATTTTGCTATAAGTTTCTAATGAGTAAGATTTATTGAGGAATATGTGGGCCACCGTTGCAAAAGAATGCAGTTGTTGTCTCCTACATGTAGCTCATTGTAACATATCTGATGATGTATACTATAGGCAAAGTAAAAATATCTTGGATGATATAAACGAAAATCCAGGGTAGGGGTTGCATTTACAAACAATAGGGCCCTGCACTCAAGATTTTTGTTTACACTGTCCAATAAATTACTGTTTGGCCTATAATAGTTGTATACATCAAATCTGCAGATACGAGGGGTGTTCAATAAGTTCAAGGCCTAAGGTAGAAACAAATCAGCTATGTATTTGTTATTAATGTTATTTATTTCAACTCAATACGTGGATTTAGGGTTTCCAACAGGAAGTCAATCTGTACCGAAATTTTAGCCCAAACACAGTTTTGCCTGTAAAACTAATAAGCCGTGACATTAGCTCCTGCAATCCATGCATATACATGACAGCGGGTAATTTGAATTGTTATTTGGGATGAATGGTAGTGCACATCCATTTTACACCTATTTGGGTACATCATTATGCTTTATCAGTGCATTGTGGGATTGAATTTCGGGCTCAATTCATTTCCGGCTGGGAAATCCCAAATCTGCGTATTGATGAATATTTGGAAAGTTTCAAGTTGATATATCATTTCGTTTTTATTCTACAGAAACTTAAAATTTGTCAGCTAGGGGCTTCTGAGAGGTCATTTTTTACCTTTGCATTTGAGTTTGCAGCCAGTGAAAATACAGCTCAACGCTCATGACTGTTTCTAAGACTTTGCAAAGATCTAGCAGGATATCAGTCTACTCCTAATGGCCTAGATTTCGGCCGAGATTTTGAAAACTTAACCGAGAATAACCCATTCCCAACAGATTGCAAGCAAATTCTATCTTTGTATTAAATCCGACATCTTTAGAGAGTATAAGACCTTACTAAGTACTCTGTATTGACAGCGACTTGTTCCAGGGTCAAGATATTCAGCATGTTCTTTGGGGTATTGATGGCATGAAGTAAGCTTAACATGGTCAGTTATTGTTAATGTTGTCCTCAATTGTATCGATGCAGACTTCACTTGGGAATGGGTATAACCTCAATCTGTGCGCATTGACTTGTTCATCACGTTTGAGGGTTCTTTGAGGTGTTGACCTCTCAGTTAAGAAAAATGGATTTAGTGACCATGGTTCATCTTGTAGGATTGCAAAAGTGTTTAGCTAGCATCCTATAGAAGAGTAAATGACCTTGATTGTCTCTTTGAGAATCACCAAGTTTGTCCTTTCATTGCTTGAGTTCAAATGTTCCGTCCGTGCATAACAATGTTTGGTAGCGAAAATTTTGTTTGGAGGCCGACTTATGTTTTCACCCTTAACTTATTCTATTCACTGGAGTCAACAAGCATAGATAATTCCCACTTGAGAAATTGCAATCCGTAACGATCTTTTTGTGTTTACACAAGAAAAAGCACAACTGAGACGGCCAGGGACTTGCTTTTGTCAAAGACAATAACCCATACTTTGATTGACAGGCATCTTTTGTGCGGTAAGATTAATTCAATATTTCTTTTGTCAATTACAGTTTGTAAACTATTTGTAAACTAAATCCTTTGTCTTATAATGAGATAACTTACAACAAACTTGAACAGGTGTATGATCACATATTTCTTTGGTGTTGGAATACTGCGACTATACCAAGTGAATTGAACACTGCAAGTGTTTCAAACACAGGCTTGAGGGACGAGGATAATATTCCATTAATGTGTATTTACAGGCCTTTTTAAGAGTTTGTAAGGTTTATATGAGAAATAACCATGATTATTAATCCCAGGCTAACTATATACAGCACCAGCCAATGTCAATAGTGTGTTATGCCCCAAAGTATTAATCAACGTTTTACAAAGGAAATTGAGCCTGGTTTCACGTTAACTTTCTCTTGCTCTGGATTTGAAAATGTTACAAGCGGAAAAGGCCGAGACATAGGGATATGTTTGATTAACATACATAGGTAGTATCTCCAGGGGAAGGGGCATATTTAGTAAAAAGGTGGGTACAGGGACATACATTAAACATCGGAAGCAAATTCAGGCCAAATTTCGTACCACAATTTGGTATTTTCATACAAAGTAGATTCTAAATTTTGGTGTTTTAATTGGTACATCGATGGGTCCCCTTTTCTCAAATATTGGTATTTTTTATTGTTGACGTGTTCGTATTTCCTAGCGGCACCTACCTGTTTGTACAAAACGTGAGTGGGGTACCCCCGTAGTATTTAGTCTTCAAGATATAGGTCAACATAGCTAGATTGTTTCATGTAATAGGATTCCGTTGTGAGAAGTGACCACATTTGATGTGGTAATGAAGTTAAGCACGTTTTATAAGGCTTATTGTTAGTCTTGTGAGTAATTTAGTCGTCTGATGATTGCCAAAGATTTCCTGATGTGAAACCTCAAACAAGTGCTGGCATGAATTTGGATAGGTTGGAGTTTGGGAACCTGAAGAAAAGTTCAGTCTTGTAAGTCATTAGGCCAAAAAAAAAATCGTTTGATTGTTCTACAAAATGTTTCAAAATGATTCGCCAGGGTTGGTTCGCCAGGGAAACATTTTTCTTTTTACAATACCGCAATTGTAAACACACACCAGGCCTGAAAATTGCACAAGGTTCAAAATACAAGTTAATTGTGATTTGAAAATGAATCTTCATTCATTATAAACAATTAATTTCTAACATAATTAATTTCTAAAACAATATATTTTTTTCATATTTCGAAATGTGAAAATTGGAAAAGGAAAAAACTTGTTTTGGAATTTAAAAAAAATAGTGTTGGTATTCTATTGTACAGAAAATTGAAGAAAAAAATCCGACCATTTTCTTGAAATGAAACTTTCCTGGCGTTTTGAAGTAAGCACAAGGATTGTAAATCTGTCAAAAAATCAATTTTAGCAAATAACGACCTTGACATATATTTTCACCTGTAGTGCAAAATGAAGTTTGCTGCATTTAGGGCTAGTTTGAGATGGACAGATATATGAGTGGTGCTCTGGCAAAATGAGCGGAAAGTTGAGATTTTTTAAAATTGAGTTTATGACATAGTTTATTTCTCTATAATCTCAGCTTTCGAATGATATATAATATGCCATACTGTCTTCCTACAATCATTATTTAGAGATCAAAATACAAAGCAGTCCACTCAAAATCTGACAGTAAAAAATTGTCACAAATCGATTTTAAAGTTACTGATTACTATAGTGTATGATAGCAAAACACAATCAATTTCCCGTGAATAAATGCACCTTCAAAACGTGAGATATAGTTTAATTCTATTGCATTAATGCGTTTTATGTCAAAAAAACGAAATTTGATCTTTTCACCATATTTTTACTTTAGCAGCCATTTATTCAAAATCTTCAATCGTGACTTTTCGCTCATTTTGCAAGATAATAGAATATAAACTTGAATAAACATGCTGATGATTTTCATCCTCATGTCATGTTCAATTTGTAAACATAATGGATAGCTTTCCTTCAGTAAACTGCTGGCTGTGAGTAATGGCCACTGATCTAGACAGCTCAAAATCGACAAAGATTAAGAAATAGGGTGAAAAGTGCAAGGAAGAACCTCTGTAACAAAAGAAGACATCAGGACCTTCCCATCATGCCTCACTTCCAATGAGATTTTTGGTATGGGTTGTGATGAGAGGGTTTAGGGATGAAACACATCTGAAATGCAAAATTGGATGACGTCTAATGATTGTGCTATTTATCCCTAAACCCTCTCATTAAAACCTGTACATGAAGCTAGATCTCATGCCATTTAAATTATCACAGGTGACGGATAACAACAACTTTATTGCTTAAGTAATAATTCAAAGTTACTGTGAACATTTTTGAACTTTTTAACATTTTTCTTTATCTGGTATTTTAATTGAATTAATATTACAAAGACTCATTTGGTGCTAACATTAGGATGTTGATTTAATTCATCTTGTCAACTTTCTTTTTACCTAAAAGTGTTAAATATAAACTGTTAATCAAAATTACAGTCCTATCTAAGCCTTTCAAAGCAATGTGATAATTCTGCTATTTTTTTGCCACGGTTAGAATAAAATGTGTCTGGTACTAGTAGACTATTTCTCTGGAAATCTAAAGAGGTTTAAATTAATGTGTACAGCTTTACATTTATCTTCTGTGGTTTTCACAAATGTTTGTGAATATTAAATGTACGTCTATTTTACATTGTTCAAATGTTGTGGAAGAAGAAAAAAACCTTCATGTTCTATGTGCAGAACAAATGTCAAACTTCAGCAAGGTACTCAATATAGTTGATCAAACCGAGCGCAAAAGAATTGAAGATCAGCACCATCATACTTTGCAATGAGTGTTACTTTAAAAGAACAAGAGATATATCTCATTTGTATCAATATTTTTCTTTGTAGGCAAAACCAATACTCTCTCTTGGTAGGACATCATGGGTGAGCCAGAGAAAAATGTATTTTGTAAGAGATTAATGTGATTTTTATCATCTGTTGCTATGGTTACTGTTTGTTTGTTATTTGAGTTGAAATAATCCCGCTTTCCTGTTACATAAAATTTGATTTGTAGCAATATATGTAAAATCTGGACAATTTTGTTATCAAATAAGTACATATGCGCTTGCTGCTTAAATGGTGTTACCTGAAATTAGTCGGGGCAGCGTGAGGTTTTTGGTGAGTGACGTAGATATTAGAGGTTGCCTAATTGGTTGATTGAAACACATAGAATGACATGCAAATAAAATTAGCCAATCAGGATACCTGTACTATAGGATGCTTACGCTTTTATTACTTCAACAACCAAAATCCTCACTCCTTTTATGTCATTGGATGAAGTCTCACTTGGAATGAACCAATCAAATGATCTGTTTCATTTAGATTTCATTCTTCCTTATTAAATTAATTGAAGTAAATACAAGAATTTAAGATAGCTTTTCGAAGAAAAAATCTTATGTAAGACGTGGGTGCAATGACACGTAACGGGTAAAAAGAATGAACTTGCTTTGTAAAATGCTGAGTAAATGAATGTTAACTTGTGATATTTTTGTTTTTTAACATTTGCCTGTTTTCATTTTTAAGAGCTACTGCTGTGAATAGATAATACTTTTACCAATTGCTTTTAAAATTGTTGTTTTTTAAGAGTTAAGATTTTAATGACAAATAACAATATTTGCAGAGGTTATAACAAAGCTTTTTGTTGTATGCCTGTGTTAAAATTTATGTTGAAAATGTGGATTGCTATAACACATATAAAGCAAGTTTGATTGCATATAAAACTAGTACAAAATGTTGTGCTATATTTTAACCAGCTCTGTGATCAAATCTGGTAGCAGTTTGTAAATAGAATTTATATATTATTTTCTTGTGAAACAGGTTTTAATTTTAGTATGCTTTGAGGCATTTTCCAATTTTCTGTATGTTTTTCCCATTTTTACATATTCCCAATATGTAATTTTGCTTTCTCCTTAATAAAATTTCAGTATCAAAGCAATGAATACTGGATCAGGCTCACATGGTCATGACAATAATATCACTAGCGCTGAATGGTTTGATCGTGGTTAGCTAGGAGTGAAAATATGTAACATTAAATGGTTTTTATTGGGTTAACATAGATTTCAATTGGTAATAAATGCCATTGCCTTTCTCTAGAAGATTTGATGATTAGTTCTTTATTAGTTTTTACAACTTTTAGAGAAAGTAAGAACAACTTAAGTAAAGTTGATATGCAGTTTAAGATTTAAACAAAACCTCTATTGTGACGCTTTCTTCATATGTAAATTAATTTTTGTTTGTACTAGTTGCGAAAGATACCATGCACAAATGATCATACAGGTATGAAGTGAAATTTAGATACTGTTACTAAAATGCTGATACACAAATTGTCGCTCATGACGCCGAAAATTATATAATATGTCATCAATTTTCACCCAAATTTGCAACTCATGTTACTGTTTAGTGTATCAAATTTCCTGGTGGAAATAAAGGCCATGGCCCATACGGTGTGAAGATCAAGACGTGTGTCTAGGCTCTTTGGACGGGGGAAAAACCATCAGTTTTGCCAACCAAGAGTGGTTGAGCTTATTGTGTTGGGTTCTTTTCAACAGGTATTCAGGGATGATTTACACTTCATAATAAGAATAGCATCCTTAACAATTGTTTTATGTCATAATTGGAGAAACAGTTAAGACCTAAATATAAAGGCATGTTTTTCAATTAAAATTTTAGCTCCCATATCAATCCTGTTATTCTCTAATAAGAAGTCCTACATGTAGCTTTGTGAATGTTGACTTCCAAAGTTTGCCCGCTCCTTATCAATACTCACAAGCAATCATTGGTTTAAAAAAATATTACAAATAGAAGTCTGCCCACATCATATCAATACATGCAAACAATCATTAGTTGACAAAAAATCAATATAAACAGTGGAGTTTTGTTTTTAACATTTCTTGGAAAAGTTTTAGTAAATATATATGTAGAGTTTGTCAGTTTTGATGAATGTACATTACATTGCAATTTAACAGTTATGTGTGTTAACTTCAACATAAAACACATCATGCCATTATATAGGTAGTAAATATCATTCCATCTGGGTTTCTCTGAATACATCATTGAAGAGAAGATATTGTGTGTATCCCATCATGCATTGCTTCCTATGTGTTATTTGTATAGAAAATTATGTGAGTAGTTAGTGATGAAATGCCCATGAATCAAGTTAATTGTTGTAATCATGCATTTTGGGCATGTTTCGTCACTAACTACTCACATGACTGCCTGTACAAAATTTCCCATATGAAGCAATGCATCATGGGATACACACGATATCGTCTCTTACATCTTTGCAGCAAGTCATAAAGCTGTCATAAATCAGTGTTTAGTCCTACTGATTAATTCCCTTCACACTGTAATGCAGCGTTTATGTATGAGGGGGCATCAAAAAGTTTTAAACTTTACCCAGAAGAAATGGCGCCAGGAACAAAATTTCATTATCATTATGAGATACTTTAGGCATCTGTGCATAGTCAATGGTGAAAGTAACACGCTTCTCCCATTTTTAACTGACTCTCTACAGACCGTTATTGTAGGGATCCTCCCTATTGAAAAAAACTGATTTTTTATTTTAATGAAATCAACATTTTCAGGTCTTATGTTTTATTACGTCATTCTGATGTAATTCATGGACCAATTTCCATAATTTTGGTATCAATGGATAGAAAAAACCTACCCTTTACTATGGTATCAAACAACAAAACTTTGGTTGTGCCAATAAGATTTACTGGGCCCTGTAACCCTTCAAATGCAGGGACTTAATTACACCGCATGTCTCAATTTCCTCCATGCAGCTTATGTTTTAAGCGGGTAGCTATAGGTAGATGACATCAATCACCAAATGTAAAGTAAAAGAAAGTAAATGCTAATAAACTCGTGGAACCTCTACGAAACTCGGGGAGCTGATCCGGGAAGTGACGATGCATTTGCGGGCTGATCAAGGTTCAGGCCCCAAGAGGTTGCCGCAGAACCTGAAATGATGCTTGGTGTGGAATGGAGCTTACTTGGGCCTCGGTGATCAGTGAACACCTGTAAAGTGTGCAGAGGCCGAGTGGAATTACAAATCTGGGAGGCATTGTGCACTATAAATCCCCAGTCTTGTCTTCAATGTTGGGAAGGTAACAGGCTTGCAGGGAAGGAGGTATGATGATCCCTGCAATGGGTTAAGAGATGTGGCAGTTCTCTTATCGCAAAATAAAATGAGTATGGATCAATTCCTTCAAAAGAGAGTTGGGTCCTCTGACTTGTCCCAGTCACTTACCGATATCAGTTTAAGTGTTTTGCCTTGTGCAACTTAAACTTGTAAGTCATCAGTATATCAATCAGTTTTAGTGTCAATTGAATTCCAGATGCTGTCATCTGATGTGCCCCAGTCTGCCTAGTGACATTTATCAAAGTGATTGTTTGCTATTGCTATTCCTGTATGTGTTCATTCAGTGTGCCCAATGGCATTCAGGAAAGAGACTGTTGCTAAATGCACTGTATGTGTTGTGTTCAGGGAACCCAAAGGCGTTTAGGGAAGAGACTATTCATCATTACTATTCCTGTACCTAAGCATGCCTGTGGCATTTAGGAAAGAGACTTGTTTACATTATCTATTTCTGTATGTTGTATTGCAATGTGATTTTACACCTGTGGTGAGACGATCATCTTTACTACTAGCTGCTTTATACTTTATTAAATCCAATGTATCTTGAATTTGTTTGAAAAAAGTTTTTTCGTTAAAAAAATCAAGAATAATTTTGTCACCCTGTAATAAAGAAACCTTTATCTAAAACTAACAAAAATATGTCAAGATGCAACTAAACATTCTTTGAATTATTGATTGGATAGCTTTTCTATTTATACCTCTGTAGGGGCTAGGAACCTTTCAATATGCTGAAAATAATGTATTAAAGTATGTATTTTTTAAGAAAGGAAATGACTAAATAAATCTATTTCTAGCATACAAGATAAATTTGCCTTATACTATGTATAGTAGATAGAAAACATTTATTTCAAAAGCTTTCCTTCTGAGGACACTTTCAATCTAAGATAATGACTTTTCAGGTATTCAAATATCGGAGTGACCATATCCGTACAGATGGTTCTACATGTAACCGTTCTTCAATTTCAAAGTTTAGACGGGGATCGTACTTTAGCTGCAACACCAGTTTTCAAATATCAGGAGTTCATATGGTCAAGACATCTGATCCCTCGCGCCATCTGTACATGTATGTATGCATTTAACGGTGTGGTACCAAGTTGACATTAATTGATTAGTCACAGGTTAGCCCTCGTCTACCCAGGCTATTTTTTGTAACACGTCTACCCAAGGGGGGGGGTTGTTGCAACCCCCCCCCCTAAATTTTTCGAACGGGACCCCCTATGAACTTGGTTTTGCTATTAATAGATAGGTATGGTCCTCCCCTATCCAATGATACCAAGATCACAAAAATCGGCCAAGGCGTTACAAAATTATGACGTCATAAAGGCCGAAAATCGGAAAAATCGGGATTTTGGCAAAAATTGCTACCAAAATCAAAATTTTGCTATAAAAGTTCTAAATGACCGATTTTCGTCGGGTTTTTTGCTAATAAAGAAGGGAAATGATAATTCTAACATGCCCTGCAAGTTTCAGCTTCATAGCATGCATATATTTTTCAAAATGGCGACTTAAAATTTACCTACACCTTCACCTACCCCCCCCAACTTTGACGGCCTACCCTAACCCCACCTTAGGTGGTACCCCCCTAATTTTTTCATCAAAATGACCACAAAGGATGTAAAAGAGATTACCCAAATGCCTGGGGTCGGTTGCTTTTGAGTTTTTATGCAGCGGGGAAAAAACCTTAGGGGGGGTTGCAACAACCCCCCCCTGGGTGGTAGACGAGGGTTAGCATTAAAATTGGAAGGATACATTGTCATGTGAGTGCAAGAAAGTCGTATCTGCAATGGTTGCCCTAAGTTAATTTTAGTTTATACTTTGTCACAAGAATGTGAAAAAATCCTCAAAATTTCTCTGTCTTAGGTCAGTGGTTCTTGAAATGGTTCTTCAGGTGACGGTGACCCAAGACTTGAGATTATAAAATGTGCAATCCCAATTTATGACAAATGGCAGCTATAATTGCATATACGACTTTCTTGCACTCATATGACGACATGTGGCTGACATGACTTCCAAAACCAACTAAACACCAAGTTTAAGTAAGAATTTTGTGATTGGCATCTTAGTATAGTAGATTCTTTACATGAGCACCAATATTATTGCCTGGACAGAAACTTTGAGTGGTAACGGTTGAAATCAGGGAGGTAAGAGAACAGTAATGCTAAAACCTATTGCTCAGGACCTATTGTCCTGGACGGGTTGGCGCAGTGTTTCTGCCCTCGCCTTTCACCGCTGTGGCCCGGGTTCGATTCCCGGTCGGACCTAGGTTGTACGTGAATTTGGTTGTCGATCAATACTCATCCTCGCAGGTTTTCTCCGAGCACTTCGGTTTCCTTCTGCATCTAAAATCAAAAATTCTTTCCAATATTCTGTCTTTCACATCATGGAGGCGTCCCTTGAATTTAATGCATTTGCACTTTTGGGATTAGCCTGGCTTTCAGCCGAATGTTATAGATATAGATAGATAGATATAGATTGCGCTCTGAAATAAAGTTTTTTTGTTGTGTCCGCAATACTGGCTACCTAGTAACCTGGTATATGTGCACCTTATCTTTGGACCATTCGGGTTCCTATTACTGGTACTTATGCCTAACTAGAAGAATGAGACAGAATTGTTCAGAGGAACAACCAAAATTATAGAAAAACCTATGAATAATAGAAGTGTAGCTTTTACAAATGGATTAATTTTGATGAAGTTTTACCAACTTAA
>JXSR01S000953.1:76690-93264 GCA_000969725.1 Ophiothrix spiculata | reverse complement strand
ATATGCCTACACCTTGTGGTATACTTTACACCTAATCTACTATCACTATCTGCACACTAATTCACCTTTTCACTTTTTAACCTTTAACCCCTGACCTCAAGTGTAAGGTTGAGTGGATGTGACCTTTGACCTCTCACCAGCCAACACTCTGTGGTGTGCCATGCACTTCTTTGAGTAGACATAGTTGCCAATTATATAAATGGCATAGATTGAATGATTGCTGTGTGAAATGTAAATTGTGTAGGAAATTTATTGTATAAAAGTAGAGTAAGAATGTTTTTATGATTAATGATATTCCTTGCATTAGCTTGCAGAAAATTTACGTTATGTACAAAGACCTAAAAGTGGTTTCATATTTCATATTAATTACTAAGTCTAAGAAGACTGTTTTTCAATTTATATTAACTAAATCTACACAAACATTGTTTATTTAAATCAAATTTCAAAATATGTTTGCTTTAATTCGTAATTCTTAACCAAACTGTTCAATCTCTTCCAGCGATCAATGGTTAACATATTAGGTCATGACAACTTGTGCAAGAAAAATAAATTGAAAATGAATACCCTGTAGTTTTCCCACAAAAAGTCTTATAAATTAAATATGAATGCTTCTCTTGATTCACTGAACAGCTCTGCAATCTTGTATAGCACATCTAAATATTTAAAATCCATTTCAACGTGGGCGATATGAGACCCCTTCCTTTCTCCAGAGATGTCCAGCTAAGGTACTATTATACACACAGCATCAATGTCCGCAATGGTGATGTTCTTATGACAAAGCTGTAATGTACATTGCGTAGATTGGTATACTATTGTATGTTGTAAGATGTGGGGTTCAAACAGTAAAGCTTATCTGTATATTATAAAGAAATAAGTTTCAAAGTATTGTCATTTATGTCAAATACTTCTTTTCTTCACTTATGAGTATGACTGAGATACCTTTACACATTTGTACATGAAAAAAACATTATAATTCTTTATACTATTATATCTTACAAATTTCAAAGTATAGACCTCTGGAAAGGCAGCCATTACTGACAGTTTCATAGGATACCCTCGCTAAACGCTCATTGGGTACCCCATTCATCAGATGGAAATTACTGACAGTTTCATAGGATACCCTCGCTAAACGCTCATTGGGTACCCCATTCATCAGATGGGATAGAGTTTGTAACGCTTTCGACAAACCAGACTAAATATACGTATGTATATTCAGTGGTGTCAAAAACGTAACAAACCCGGCCACTCCGTGAAGTCAACACTCCAGAAATAGTCGAAAGTGCTCAGCAAGTGGGTAGGGGTACCCAATGAGCGTTTAGCGAGGGTATCCTATGAAACTGTCAGTAATGGCTGCCTTTCCAGAGGTCTATACTTTGAAATTTGTTTCTAAGCACGTTTGTCATGGGCTTGTGCACTTTTAATTCCAAAGATAGTCACCTAAAAAAATGCTACTATTATATCTTATTCATTTTGAGATACACAATAGCCGGGACCCAATGCTGTACATATTCCATCCCTTTTCCCATCTGTATAAAATATTTGCTCATTTTCCATCTCAATTTTGTTCTAAAATGTTCAATGTATAGAATAAATTGAGCAACAAAATAACAAGATGTTTTGTAATTGTATGTAACCTTTTATTTCAAACGTTTGTAACATAGGGATGCAGTTTATCATGTAAAATATTTGTATGTAATACATTTGGTTTTGTTATAATAGTCTAGATATATATTGACACAGCATTTACGTACAGTGGAAACAGCCAACAGAAACTGTTATAACAAAAAAATCCGTAAATACAAAATAAGGTTCTCAATTTTGACCATATTATAATGATTTTCCAGCCACTCACACTACACATGTAATTGAAATGCAATAGTTTTGGTTTTACAAAAAGTTTTTATTAACAATATGTATGCAACTCATAATTTAATACATATATTTAAACATGGTAATATTTCTAAGTAACATTCTAAATCTTGCAATATATATCATCATGTGAGTGCAAGAAAGTTGTACCTGCAATGGCTGCCTTAAGATATTGTTTTTAACACCTAGTCACTAGAATGTGGAAAAATCCCTTTAAAATTCCCTGTCATATGTCTGTGGCTCTTGAAATAGTTCTTTCCTGAAGAACCATTTCAAGAGCCACTGCCCCAAGACTGAACAATATACAATGTCCAATACAAATTTATGACATACGGCAGCTATTGCAGATACGATTTTCTTGCACTCAAATGACGAGTAAGTACACATGTTAAATACAAAATGAAACCAGTTGGTGATGATGATCATGTTGATAACCAAGTGTGACCTTCAGTGGGCATAAATATTTTCAAGGAAGTAGATCTTCATCATGCGTCAACGTGCCTTGTTCTAATACTGCCTTAAAATAGTGTCTGTACTGTTAAAAAAGAATTCTGAAGTAAAATGAGTTGGATGTGAATTTGTTTTATTTGAGCAATTTAGAAAAAAATTGATAATGAAAAGGTTGGTAAATAAATACACTTAATCATGTAATATCATGAGTAGCCAATTGTGTCTGTGCACAAATGATAAGCTGTACTAAAAAGGAACCAAAAACATAAGCTAAAAACATTCATTTTGCCCAACATACAAACATTTACCAAAGTTGACATTGCAGATTCTCAAGATTCATCTTGTCTTCCAAATACATTTAAAGTTCCACTTCAATAATCAAAATCTTTGAACTCATTTATCAGAGTTTCGAAAACCAGTTTAATACTCAATGTCAACCTTTAACAGACCATAACTTGACTGTGGATGTTGAGTGAACGTTTTGTTTGAGGCGTCATTTTAATCTTCATAGCCAAGTATGGTCATAGCAATAGCATAGTTGTTGCAAATTTAAAAGAAACAAAAAATAGAGGCTCCCTTTACAGCCCCGTTCATAGTACATGATCACATATGCGAAACACATTGAATCCAACCATCTATCTCTCTGTTCATCATAAATTAAAATCTATTATGCGTAGCTCTCATTATTCAACTCATTTTACTTTGATCCAATCAATACAAAGTAAATTAACAACAAAATTTACATAACATTTATTGTTATTACTGTCTGATGTTAAGAACCATATGACGAATAATTAAAGTGATTCTAGAAAAAGTATGCAAACTCTGAAGGTGTCTTGTGTTTTATTTTAAGTTACAAACATGTTTGCCTCTATACTCTGAACCTTGAAGTAAACAGTAATTAAGCAGCCAATTAATGCACATAAACCAACATGGGGAAATAGATTAGCCTGTATTTTTCAAATCATAACAAGGTACCCGATCTTGTTGAATATTCAAATAAACTTATGTTCAAGGCCCGGGGTTCAAGGTTTGTCCATGTAGTAGTAACTAGTCTGTATCACCAATGAGATATCACACACCAGTGTAGAACTAGAAACACACCACGTATAGGCAAAATAAAAATTTATTGGACAATTTAAACAAAAATCCATGGTAGAGGTTTAGGCATTCACAAACAATCATGGGTCCTGTATTCAGGATTTCTGTTTAAACTGTCCAATAAATTATTGTTTGGTCTATAGTTACTAATTTGTTATCTTATAATATGTGATGACTCACCCAGAAAGGGGGACTTTGCGACAGAACACTTTTCGAGAAAATTATGATAATAGGAAGCAAAAAATACGGAAAATAATAAGAATTTCAAGCAAATTTTCTGTTGCAAAATTTGATTGCCTTGATCAATTTCAACAAGTAAGGTGTAAATTTGAAGCTTAAACAATGCTGTAACAGATGAAATGATAAAATAAAAATTGATACCATTCGCAAAGTCCCCCTTCGGGGTGAGCCATCACATATGATATATAATTACAATGTATTTTCTAAAAGTAATGGAGGCTTGGTAATGAAAAATCAATACACCACACTTTATTTGATGCCAAACTTTTGATAGTTTACAACATCAAACATTCGTTATTGATTACAAGATATGTTGAAATTAATGTAATAACAAAGACATAGGGCCAAACCATAGTCGGCCTTCAAACAATTTTCGCTACCAAACATTTGGTTAAGACGTCACCAAATATTTGCGATTGAATTTAAAGTATGTAGACCGGTAACAAACATTTGAGGCAATGTATATATATGGCAATTCAACACATGTGCAATTTAGCGCAAAATTTTATTTGGTCTCAACTCGGTGTTGAAGTTATTTCATTTGAAGTAAATCGCCATTTTGACGTCACGACCAAATGTTTGGTGGCGAAAATTTTGTTTGAAGGCTGACTATGTTTTGACGCTTATAGCATAAAATATTTGGTAGCTCAAAAGTAAAAACTGACCCCAAAGTAATTAAACCATGGGTTAGTACTAGTATCACATGCATATACAAGCAACCAATCCCTGTTGCCGTGAGTTCTGAAGTGGGTTTTGACAGATACTAAAAAGTACCTACTGAAGGGAAGTGTAATTTCATCTGATATTTTGATTCCATTTTCAGTGTTAAAGAGAATAAATCTAAAACTGCAACAAATCAGAGCAATGGGTGTTTTAAAAATAAAAAAATACTACATTTGTAAGTACAAAGAAATACAAAAATGTAACTGGTAAATTTAAATTGTAGCACGTAGTTTGTTTTTTACACTGACTGAGAGCGACCTGATAAGTGATTCTTCTGGCTCATCGTCTAACTTAATGTACAGAGATAACAACATCAAATCTTGGAATGGTATCACCCACCACAATATCCAAATCACCAGAGCAACCAAACATTAGTTACAGTCTGGTCAAATTTAAAGACAATTTAGAGAAAAACTTCTAATGGTTAAAAAAAAACCTTTATTCAAGACAGCAATAATTGCTCCCTAAAACTCTTGTATTTTTGTATTTTGTAAATCAAAGAGGAACTGCAACCATATACAACTCTTCATAAAGATGTGTCAGCTGATGGAGGAAAAGATCACTGCGGATGTTTATTGGAAGCTGACGGTGATCCAATACACTCCTGACAATTTACCAACATACTTGCCATCGTCGGCTCCATATACCCCCATTACTTCAACCACAGTACTTAATCCCGATATGAGTAAAAACAACGTGCTAGCAAGCCATTCGTCATCGGCAATATCCAACACCGTCACCATACCGAGTTTACCCACCTCCTCAGGTCAGTCGATAGTTCAGGCTGCACTAGCTGTGCAAACTGTAACCACAAAATCAAGCTCAAATTGGGCCGCAAACACTGTACCTTCGAATCAGAAGATCACAGTAGAACCAGTTTCCCCTGGCAACCCGAGTGAGCAGGGTTTAGATCAACTCCTGCAAGATGTAGCAGAGGGAGCCGTTGCAGACTTTGAGCCAGAACAATCTGCTAATACGTATGACACAGACGCGCACACCCCTACACCCCAGCATATTCAGGAAGAGCCAGCACAACAGGTATCATCAGACACAGACAAAGAACTTAAAAACGATAAACCCAGCAAGAGGCGCATGCCCGTGGAGAGCGTAGAGGACGATGAGGATTGCAACTCCGATGAAGAGTTACCCCATAACAACCTCAGAGCCCACCCATACTGGATCAAATTTATACATATCCAAGCCGCAAAATGGATCCAAACAACTACAGACTTAGCCGGCAAAATGCTAATGGAACAATATGTTGCAATAACTCATGCTGAAACTCCAAACCAGTAAAGCATTCTATAATGGACAATTTTGTTGCACCCAGTAGTAAGATTCAAATTTTTTAGCTACATCAACCTTTGGCATTGGTGTAAACATTCAGTATCAGCAATCCCGTTACCCAACATGGATCACCATGACTACTGTCTGAAGAGTGCAGTGTGCAAATTAGTTGGTAATCCGGGCATCCTGAAGACCAAAATTTTGTGCTGATTACCAGAGTTTCATAGCTGGTAATCCGCGGGATGTCTAGCCCAAATGATCAAAGATTGTTAGGGACTTGAAACATTTCTCACTTTATAAATGGCAGTAGTAGTCATTAAATATCGTTGTCTGCTAGCCTTTACTTTAAGCCTAATCAGAATCATTTAAAAATTGAGAATCCTTTAAATTTTACATTTTCTTATTTGGTTACAAATTACAGACTACCAAAAATACTTGCGGATTACCTATTTTTTGGACATGGTAATCCGCAGAATTACCAGATATTCTCCCGTAATTTGCACACTGGTGGATAGACAAGGATAAAAATGTGAAGAAGACTACAGACAGTAATGATGTCCTTATTGTGTGAGGTCATTACCAAGTGCCGCAAGACTGGCAGCTCATATACTTCAGCTGCATGCCTCAACAAAAAGATATTGTTGCGAAACATGTAAAAGGACTTTGGACAAATAGATAACTTGTAGAGGCATCAAAAGGTACATCGAAATACACAGCAAGTTGTCACCTATTTATTCATTTCATCATGTCAATTTTTTCAAAATATACAAATACGAGGGGGTATCAAAAAGTTTTAAACTTTACCCAGAAGAAATCGCTCCAGGAACAAAATTTCATTATTATAGCCAATGTTCAAAGTATCACATTTCTCCCACTTTTAATTGATTGTCTACAGACCATTATTGTAGGGCTCCTCTATATTGAAAAAATCTAAATTTATTTTTCAATGAAAATCAACATTATCAGGTCGGCTACGTTTTATTACGCCATTTGGACACCATTAATAGACGATTTCCATAATTTTGGTATCAATAGATAGAGAAAACTCTAGTCTTTACTATGGTATCAAACAACTAAACTTTAGTGGTGCCAATAACATTTAGTGGGCCACGTAACTCTTCAAATGCAGGGACCTAATTACGCCGCATGTCTCAATTTCAAAATGTCAATGACAAAATGTCATTAATATAGCTTAATCCCTTCTTGGTAAAGTTAGAAACTTTTTGATACCCCCTCGTATATATACTGATTGGCAAATTATTAGGAAATTTAGAATCACTGATTCCTCAGTTGACAGAGTCATACACCACTATAAAGAAATGAGAGCTGACCCTCAAAATATTGTGAATGCCATCACCATACCATTGTCATTCAAATCAGCTGCAACCAGAATTGGACTTGACAATGAAGCTACAATCCTATCCTTGTACAAAAATTCAACAGAGAAATCTGGCAAAAATGTCTCAACAATGAACGTAGGCCTTGTCATTGATGCGGAGAGAGGCTATCTGGCAGCATCCCAGACGCTGTGATTATCGACAAGGGCCAACCAGTAGGGCATGTAGAATGTAAAACCATTGTTAAAGAATCAAGGAGCAAAAACAAATTGATGAATGTACTAATGATCCCTCCTACCCTTATTCATTAAATACATCATTGGCCAACAAGCAATCCAACTTAAAGACACACATTTGTTATCACCAAATCCAACTTGAACTCTTTGTTTGTGAATTCGCCAGTTTTTGTGATCTGGCACTGCATCACTACCATTCCGGAAGTTTCCGTATACAACGATTTCAGCTTGATTGGCATTGGTTGGATGTCAACCTGGGCAAATGCCATTACAAACCCTGCTAAACCTATTGATTCATTTCATCATGGTCAATTGTTTCAAAATATACACGGACAAATTGTAATTGATAACTTGGCAAAACTGGATTTACTACTAATACACCGTTAGGGAAATCCTTACTATTTCAAGGAAGGTCAAAATAACATTCAGGTGCAACTGTGTTATAAGTACGACAGAGCTATTAGATTCCGACAACTGTTTACGATAGAATATATATCAGTATCAGAAAATATGAAGATAGTTTTATCCATTTTCATTCTTAAATCAGGACTACAAAGTAAAATAATGATATTCATAAAACAAAAATTGATTAAAATTCATCATGTACATGAGAAAACAATACAGAATGTCTATCGGAATCCGATAGCTATATTGGAAATGTTTAACAGTCGTTCCTAAGAAACACATACTTCTACAGAGCCAAAGTTCTGGTTGGCAAATTTATTAGGAAATTTAGAATCATTGATTCCTCAGTTGACAGAGTCATAAACTACTATAAAGAAGTGAGAGCTGACCCTCAAAATATTGTTAATGCCATCAACATACCATCGTCATTCCAGTCAGCTGCCACCAGATTGGACTTGACAATGAAGCTGCAATCCCATCCTAAACATATTTGTCAAAAGGAAGATGAAGCAACAGCCACATTTCTGCAAGATCTGCGTACTTGAAGTGACACAAACCAAAGGAAACTTTTGATTAATACAATAACCAACCCTGCTAAAGTTAAAACCTACCGATTCTTTTCAGCAAGTAAACTCTTTACAAATATACATGGGCATGTTTAATGATCATTTGGAAAAACTACATTCAATACCAGAACACTCAAGGGTACAGGCACAGGCATTAAAGGGAAATCCTTACAATCTCAAAAGAGTAAAAAAATATTATTAAGTAACACACACTCCTACAGAGCCAGAGTTCAGATTGGCAAACCCTCAGAAAGTATAGAAAAACTGGTTCGTCAGTTGGTAGAGTGGTCAATTATTACAAATATATATGCGAGCTGACCCTCAAAACATTGTGAATGCCATCACCATACCATCGTCATTCCAATCACCTGCAACCAGAATTCAACTCAACAATGAACCTGTTATTCTAAATATGTACACAAATCCAATGGAGAAACCAGGTAGCAATTTTCCACAAGGAACATAGGCCAAGCTGGTCATTGATGCTGACAGGGGCTATCCGGCAGCATCCCTAGATGCTGTGATTATCGACAATGGCCAAGTAGTATGGCTTGTAGAATGTAAAACTATTGTAAAAGAATCATGGAGTAAAAAACAAATTGATGAATGTACTAATGATCCCTCCTACCCCTTATCATGCATTAGAAGACGATAACGCTGAAACGGAAGAGACGGGAAAAGACGCTGCAACCCAAACCGTGATAGGCCATCTCACAATGGATGCTTTGTTTGGCAGAGATATAAATGCCCCTGAGGAGGTCTCAGGTGTCATTGCAGAAATGGGCATAACAGTCCTCTCCGAAGCAGGGGAACGGGTACGTGTAGTCTGAGAAAGGGTCATCATTGATTTAGAGAATGATACAATCGATTTTATCCGTCTCTTTCAAATTAAGAAGTAATTGAATATACGTGCAATTATACCAATTTATACTAAAGAAAGGGCCTCTTTGCTAAAAATGTGTCTCAATGGGTATTGTACCTTTTACCTGGTATAATACATTGAATCAAATCATTGAATTTGGTCATTGGTACTGATAAAGAATAATCTGGCAGTATTCACAGATGCTGTGATTATCGACAATGGCCAACCAGTATGGCTTGTTTAATGTAAAATCATTGTAAAAGAATCATGGAGTAAAATTTAATTCATATGAATCTACTAATGACCCCTCCTACCCCTTATCCATTAAATACATCAATGGCTGAAGAGAGATCCAACTTACAGACATACACAGTTGTTAGCACCAAATCCAACTTTCAACTCTTTGTTTGTTATGGATTTGGCAGTTTTTATGATCTAGCACTGCATCACTACCATTACGGGAAGTTTCCATATACAACGATTTCAGCTTGATCTGAATTGGTTGGAGGCCAACCTGGGCAACTGCCATTACAAATAAACCTATTGATTCATTTCTACAAGTCAATTCTTTCAAAATATACAGCAACAAATTCAATGATAACTTGGATAAATTCATGGTAACTTGGCAAAACAGGATTCAGTACCAAAAGAAGATCAAAATGTCATGAAGGAACACAACAATTCTACACAGCCAAAGTTCAGATTGGAAAACTCTTAAGAAATATAGAATCACTGGTTCCTCAGTTGGTAGAGTGATAAATTACTACAAATACATGAAAGCTGACCCTCTAAATATTGTGAATGCCATCAACATACCATCGTCATTGAAGTCAGCTGAGCCCAGAATTGGACTTGAAGGTGTAATTCTATCCATATACACAAATGCAATGGAGAAAGCAGGCAGCAATTTTTCAACAAGGAATGTAGGCCTGGCCATCGATACTGATAAAGGCTATCTGACAGCATCCTTAGATGCTGTGACAATGAATGAGAAAGGAATTTCAGCCTTGCCGATGCAAACGTCAAATCAATCGTCTACATGTACACGTGAGCCGGTATACTGGGTTCAAACGGATACAAGTAACCTTCATCAGCTTCATCCAGGTTTAATACCAGGTTATTTTTTTACAACATCAATCTTCACCAGAAAAGGAAGCATAAAACTTCAACTAACTATAAAACCAACAACACAATGCTGGATGCCCTTTGGCAGCCTGTAGTGCAAAATCTAATTTCATAAACCTCCCAACATGAAGCATAAGTTAAAATTATTATGAATTCATTCATAGGCATCACGGCTAGTAAATGTTGCCTAAAAGGTTTGAAATAGGCTGTTATAATAGCATTTATTTTTGTGTATTCCTACTGGAGCTGAATTACTGGTGACCCCTCAAAGTACCATTATTATTTATTTATTTATTGTAGCTGCAGTTATTTTACTTTTACTAGTGATTACTTAGTCTTGCAGGTCACCATGGTGATACATTTACCACCAAGTTGAAACATTTTGAAAGATTGTCAGAGTGAGTGCTGAAAAGATGCCCCAAGTCAACATTTTACAGTCCCCACCAAATTGAGACGTGGGAAACTTGTTGTAAGTCAAGTTTACTTCTGTAGAGAGACCACCACTAAATTCTGTGCTGTACATCATCAATGGTAATGCTTTGTATCAGACTCAGAGGGCCTTGCCATCTACATTTGAAGAGCTAGCCGAGAGCATCTTTGACCAACTTCCAAAGGCAAGCCATGTACATTTTGTAACTCCTATTTCAAAGGATCTTATAAAGAGCATAGAGCAGAGTAGAAGAGAGTCTGGAAAGGTGCATTTCATTAAGGGGACCAAAACAAAAGTACCAAGAGATTGGAAAGGTTTCAATTAGAGGAGCTCGACGGAAAAATTGGCGCATCGTTCAGATTTCAAGATAAACGTGTTTACTCGGATATCATGGATATTGATTATCTGAAACAAATTCGACACGAAAACATTTTGAGTATTTACGTAGTAATTTCCTTTACTCAACGTCTGGATTATTTAATTATCGAATCGATCGATGGAGGTGATCTGCGAATGTTTTGGACGAACGTCGACAAAACAATCAAACGAGACTCAAATCTTCGTTGTCCGATACATAAACTGAATATCACTTCCAAGAAATTATACATCGATAAGACTAACGGCACGTTAAAACTGGGAGACTATTACTACAGTGAAAAACATAATGAAGAAGATAAAATTCTGCAAGAAAGCCATTACACGGCACCTGAAATCTTTCGATATCAATGTCAGACGCTAGGATCGGTCGTCTTCAATTACGCTGTGCTTTTAAGGGAAATGTTCACGTCCGAACTTCCATTTGTTAACATTAAACCACAAACTGGATTTTGCGTGATGATGAACGTTGCAGATGGTGCACGACCTACTATACCAAACGACTGTCCCCAAAAACTTTTGAACGTTTTACCACATGCAGATGAATTCTTACCAGGACACTTTTCATAAATACATAAACAATGATGGAAAGGTGCTAGTCAAAGGGGAAACTGAAAGTGAAGAAAAAGTACTGGCTTTTGCCCATTTCACTGTTGCAAAGTATAAATGTGAAGCCATGGCATGCGACTTGCAAGAAGTCGGTCTGGCCGTAACAAATGTGCCAATTGCTTTTCCAGACAGTCCATGTTTTGCAGCAGGCCACTTAAAGGAAAAGACCATCACCAGCTTCAGACAGCAGCATGCATCAAAGTGTGCAAGTCCCTGGGTCTGACAGCACTGAGAGGAGGTGCAGCACACAGAGGAGTCCGGCCAGGAGATGAGGCTGAGATTGCATTGAGATTTGGGCATCACCATATTACTCATGCTTTTCTCATAAACATGTAAATTTGCATGCTTACCATGTTCTGCTTTGGAGATATTACTGGTGAAGCATTAATTACAGGAATCAGATTTGTACATCACAGTATGCAGAGGCAACTTGATAAATATTACATTTCTCATACATGTAAAATCAAGAAAATTTAACAAATTCATCTGAATTTGAAAAATTATGTTAACATTATTAGGCAGCAGGTAGCATACATTCAGTCAGTGCAATGCATTATTAACAAAGGGCTGGCATCGCATTTGCATGACAAGAAGAGGGTGTTGATAGCACCAGAAGAAGGAGATCAATTTTTGGCTCCTCTCGTCAAATCTACTACTTACGGAGCAACAGACAGGTCATCATTTAACAAGTTGCTAGATGCAAATCTTGCAAGACACTCTGTGCAGGAAGAGGTATGTTCTTTCAGTCATCTTTTGTATTTCTTAATTTTGTTCCAACTTGGTCATAGTTTTTTGGGACAGGTAGGCTGTGACCCTACCCCCTTCACTTTGAAGAAATATTTGGTAAAAAAACACTGGGCCCATATTCATGAAGCACCGCTAACGCTAGTTGGCTGCTAACTCTGTGTCTACCTGTCAAATTTTGACAGGAATACAATAGGTTAGCAGCCAACTAGAGTTAGCGGTGTTTCATGAATATGGCCCTGGTTTCCGTAGGTGATGGGCGTATGGACTTTTCCGGTTTTAATGCACAGTATTGCACGTACACATTCCTAGAAAACACTTCAAAAGACATTGTGGCGATGCATGTAATTGACATATATGCGAAACCAAAGGGATGTCCATTAATATGGAGAAACAGTGATTTTTTAAAGGATTGCACACTTTGTTGCATAAATGCTGCTGTCTGAAGTTGGTGATGGCCTTTCCTAATTAAATTGTTGCAGACTTCCCTGGACAAAATCGAGTACAAAAATAGTACAGCATTCCTAAGGTGCACATTTGGAACATAATTTAAGTACAATTTGAGTACATTTATAGTACACAAATTTGTACTATATTTGTACTAAAACTGTACTATAATTGTGTTCCAAATGTGCACCTTAGGAATGTTGTACTATTTTTGTACTCGATTTTGTCCTGGGTTGCACACATTGTTTCATATACAGAGTGTCCATTAATATGGAGAATTAATATGGGGAATGCATGTAGTTGACATATGCGAAGCCAAAGGGATGTCCATTAATATGGAGAAACAGCGATTTTTTAAAGGATTAGAAGTTGTTCAAGACAGAAGGATTCTGTTAAAAGAGGTTGTGATCCAGATACTCATTCACAGATCACTTCATTACTGAGAAACTTATCAATATATGGCTGATATTAGAATCCTACCGTAATCACTGCATCATGTATGTGGTAAGCATGAGTGGTTGCCTGTTGGGGGACATGATGATGGCAAATGTGACCACGGAATTTAGAGGAACCAGAATTATTTGTGACTGGATAGAGGGCCCATAACAAGCCCAGGCATGTTATTCCCTATGCAACCTTTCTTGGAAGGATTGCAAATACAAACAAGGATATGATTATTACTATTCAATTGCATCATACATATGGTAAGCATAAATGATTGCAATTGCCTCTTGAAGGACGTAAGCGTCTCGGCTCACATCCATATGCTCACCTTATGAACGGCTGCATGGATCCGGCAAAATCAAGTATGAGCCCCGAGAATAGGCTAGCTCTCTCTACACTCTGTGAGATCTAACTTAGTGCACTGGAGAGCATCTATGCAGGTTGGCCCACCAGTGGGCGCACCTACGTAAGGTCAACGCAACCAACGCCCTCAATCTGCTCAACCCTCGCTTGTTTATCGACACCCCAATAGGACCCACAAGGTTTTGACTCCTGACCCCCAACATTTAAACATGCATATTCTGAAATGTCTTGTGCAAACACATTGTCTATCAGTAATAGCTACTACCCTACCATTTTGACAAGACATATTTTATTTCTTTATTTGAAGTTATGTAATTATTTGACATTATTTAACATTTCAGAGTAATTAATTTGCAAATTCGAATGCGATGGAACCAGAAGGAAGTAAGAGAAGCCTTAACTTTTTGAAGGAGCAGGGACTTGAGATCAAAACACTGATTACAGACCGCCAGATATAATTTCATCTACATTTTTAGTGATCTGTTTTGTGAAAGCATTGACAAATTCAAAGTTCCTTTGATTTTGTTTTGTATCATTCAGGAAAAACAGCAAGAGTGGTAAAAAATTGATTGTTTATTTGGACAATCTGATGGACTTGTTTGTAACATGCAAATGTGGCTGTGATTCAAATGTGAAGCTAATCAAACCACATAGTTATGGATCCCTCGTAAAGGTGGTAACAAGTTGCAACTCATGTGGACACCGCAAAGAATGGCAGAGCCAATCACGTATTGGCAGCATTCCTGCTGGGAATATGTTGATCAGCAAGGGAATTTTGTTTGGTGGAGAGAGTCCAACGAAATTTCTGAGGACTCTGTTTAACGCTGATATTGAAACTATTAGTCAAAGGACATACCATAGACTTCAGTCGACGTACCTGATTCCAGCAGTAATTAATGTCTGGAGACGTTTACAGGCCCAACTCATACAAGAACCGAAATCGTCTGGAGAACCACTTATACTTGGCGGAGATGGGAGAGCTGATAGCCCTGATCACTCCGCCAAGTATGGTTCATACACTATGATGGACCTCACCAGTAGAAAGGTCATTGATATCCAGTTGGTTCAGGTAATTCAAAAGTAACAGTAGGAAGCGCAGGAAGCTGAGACAGAGATCTTTTTTTCTTAATAGGTACAAAATGGTCAAGGCTGTTGAGGTCATTTATAATCTACAGCACCCTTCCCTGATTTCTCAGATTTTGTTGGCTGAGAATTTGACTATGTATGCGTTACGTAATAGCCAACTTGTCACCAATATGAACACGTATACATCACCAGCAGGGAGCTATGGATACCTGCGAAACTGGCTAGGGGAACAGTCGAAGAAACCAATATCTATCCCTGAAGAAAGGGACCTTGTCGTCGCATTTGATAATGACCAGGTAGTTGGCAAGACTTACCATCTTAAGCCGAACAACAAGGTCAACAACTGTGTTGTAACCAGCTTGATTGCAGGTGAACTTCCATCAAAGCTGCAAGAGAATGAGGCCTTGATGCCCTGGAGACTGGATGTCAAAAGTAGACATCAAAGATATTGAAAAGTGCATGGAGGTAACCGATAAGGAAAAGGAGCTACTTTTCTGTGAATTGGCAAAAGTTGTCAAAGAGCGGATTGCCATTGTGAAAGAACAGCAGATATTGGATCTGGAAGGGAATCTGACGGACATTGTCGATAGCAAAGTTGAGAACATGCGTCAGCAGAGAGATCATATCAAGTGTATGCAATGTGGATATTTGAATTCAATACGGTGGCAAAAGTGTAGAGGTCCATCCTGCAAGGCTCTTCTGAAAATACAGAGATCTTCAATTTTAGATGAACCTACAGATGAACCTGTGAAGAAAAAAACAAGGAAAAGCAGAACGCGTGGAGCAATTACAGAGATTTGTGTGGGTGAAGAAGGTATGACAGCACTTTTTACTCAAGGAAGTCACCATAAAAATTTATCGGTCATACTTATTTTACAAAATTTGTTTCATCAGAGCAAAAAAATGAGAACTATGGTCCATATGTTAAAAAGAGGTGTTTAAGAGTTAGAAATAAAGCAAGCATTTCCTCATATCAGATTAACTATACTCAATAAACCTTGAGGTATACAACAAGCAATCTGACTCTGTTACGAGATCCATAGCATATCCCTTGTATTCTACAACATTGTGAATTAGTGGTTTTGTATTGTGTAAGAGACTAGTAATGATTGATTAGGATTGATAATAAGACCAAATCACTGTGTATGAATATTTGTACATAAATCGTTCATGATTTTGGTATTATTTTGGGATAATTTTGTTGCTACCGCATTGACAAACATTAGACATAAGTTCATTTGAATATTCAGCAAGATTTGGTACTTTGTTATGATTCGTGAAATAAATGGATTAATTTACTTCCCTGATTGGTCATATTGGTTTATGTGCGTTAATCAGCTGCTTGTTGCATACTTCAAGGTTTATAGAGTATAGAAACTTGTATCTTTTTCCAGGCAACTACTGAATACTGGTTTCCGTTTATCAAAGTGGTAAAGGGCAGGAAAGAAAAATTACATATTGACTTGATTCAAGATATGAAATCAGGAAATCTTGAAATCCTATATTTCATATTCTTAGTCCATTTATTTATTCTTAGAATATCATATGTCACTTTTGCCTACAGAAAGCATGCAAGGCATTTCCTCATATCAGATCAACTAGAAACTTGAATCTTTTCACAAGGCAACTACTGAATACTGGCTTCCGTTTATAAAAGTGGTAAAGAGCAGGAAAGAAAAACCACATATAATCTTTGTAGGAACCCATCTAAGCAGTGTCAGCTCGTGAGATACAACAGGTTCTTTAAGACCAAAGCAAGCATGGCACTGGATAGATACTTGTTTCCTTGCCAATATGAACTCAAACAGATACCATTCATTTGCGATGGATTTTTTTAATGGACAGTCGATCAAGTGGAATGATGTCATTGAGGTT
>JXSR01S000953.1:24857-43265 GCA_000969725.1 Ophiothrix spiculata | reverse complement strand
GAATCTGTACATGGACAGTCGATTGCCACTAGCAGGGCAGAACCTCCAGAATGCCCCCTCCCCCAAGAGGAGAATCTGTACATGGACAGTCGATTACCACTAGCAGGGGTAAGACTGATAATCTTTAGTAACATGATATTTTACGACATACTTTCTTCAATTTCCATTTATAGATCAAAATCCAAAGACTACAGGATATCTAGTAATGATAAAGCTGCAAATCAATCATAATTATAGAGTTTAAAGGCACATGGAGTTGGAGGATATTGCATTTACATAGATAAAACAGGATGAACTTATGGACAAGGAAGTCATATAGTTTGGCTCCAAGGCGTAAATCAGTAAAGTGTTGTCAATAACCAGCGAGGCAGAAATTGCACAATAACTTTCGCTAAGTTACAAAAAGGACAGGTGTAAAGACATGTTTATCTCATCGCCACCAAGTTATGACCAAGACCTATCATTAGGGGTTGTAAGAAGTTAGCGTAAAAATCCAGATATATCAATAAGCTGCACCAGCTGATGCAGAACTAAAAGCACCAGCTGACATAGAACTAGAAGCACCAGCTGGCATATGAGTAGAAGCACCAGCTGACACACAACTAGAAGCACCAGCTGAAAAAAACCTAGCACCAGCTGGCGTAGGACTAGAAGCACCAGCTGAAAAAGACCTAGCACCAGCCGGCGTAGGAGTAGAAGCACCAGCAGACACACAACTAGAAGCACCAGCTGACACACAACTAGAAGCACCAGCTGAAAAAGACCTAGCACCAGCTGACGTAGGAGTAAAACAACTTCCAAACTGCTAAACAAGCTTGGTGCTTCCACTACTATATTCTTATATTTGTGGCGCAATGTGAGGACTAGTTGAGAACCCCTGGTCTAAACCTTTTTACGTCAGACCAGCAACAGGTAGAGATTTGGAACAATATTGTTGCCAATGGTTTGTGTCCATGAAAAAAGCATTTAGAGCAATGAAGAATTTCAAAAACCCCACAACTAACAGCATTTATATGATTAATTACATGCTGTGGCCAAAGCTAAACTCTGTCCTAAGGAGAAAGATTGTGATTATAATAAGCTTCAATCATTGCCGATCAAATACATAGCATGAAAATAACATCACCTGTGCTATCAACAATTGTTAAGTGGAAGAATGTCCAAATCAATATCGGTGGAAAGCCACAAATTTCAACATTGAAACTATTTCATGTTCTCATTCTCAATTCTAAGCTTTTAGGTGATATTATATGCGATCCTTTCTTTAGTTTCCATTTATGGATTACTTTTCTTAATGGTTAAAAGGTGTTAAGTTCCAAAACACTTGAAATGAAGCTAATTTGCATAATTTAATTCAAAATTATCAACATTTACTGTTTTTCGCACACTATATGACTACAGTCACTGCATACCCATCAAAATGGGTTTTGTGTCTGGATCGATAGACATGTTAATTAATGAATGCAAAGCAAAAGGGCTATATTCAGAACCTTAGTAAGTTATGTGGGCATCTTGCAGCATGAAATTAAAATCAAGGATGGTTTGGTATACTGTCCAACATTCACAGTGTCAACGGCAGGGTCAACGGAATCAAAGCTACCTATTTCAAATGGTAATATCAATAAATTATTTGATTTATATTATATGAGTAAGATTTTTTTTTAAATCAAGTTGGCTTACTTTGTTTTTACCTGTAATTTGTCCAACAACTGGTCAACTCATCGGGTTTGTTGACGTTGATTCAACAAGCAATCAAATTATGCAATTGGAAATGGACCTCAACAACACAGATCGTAAGTTAGCTAGCAGCATGTTAGCACTTATGGTTAGGGGGATAGCCACCAGACTAAAGTACCCGCTAGCTGCATTTGCAACAAATTCTCTGATGCAAAGCAATTATATACCATATAGCGAGCAGGTGAAATTCTAGTTATTGATTGTATTGAAAGTTCTATTTATTACTTGTGATAGAGCTGTCCAGAAACAGACAGCTTTTGATATGTACAAACTGCAGACCTGAAACTGAATCTTCAAAAAAAGAGCTGAAACTGTCAAATGCTGCACCAAAATGCTTAAATTTAGCTGATTTATCAAGAAAAGGAGCTGAAAAGTGCAATAAAAAGAGCTGAAATCAGCTGAAATGTTTCAGGTTTGAAACTGAATAACTCATCTGAACCTGTATATTATGTGTATCCAAACCCCTATGCTGATGACAGATAGAATTTGCTACACAAAAATATTTTGGCAATTCATGGTCTCATCAAATGTCACGCAGGTTGTGGAGAGATTGCAAGAATATACTCTGGATGCACATCGTTAAATTGTATGAGGAACATGTTGAAACTAAAATGTACTCAAAATCTTGTAAATTTAACAGGTCACACAAAGACTTGGCATCCTTCACACAAATGAAGTTGAACTTGGCTGCTCAGGTTCCGAGTATCACTGTGGCGACCAATTTTGAGCATCAATATGGTGATGAGGTGTCCGAAACTGTGAAATTTATCAGACACATGAATCGATTTTTTGACTGCCTTGAAACACTCGTAATTTGAATGAAGGCAATAGATCAGCAATTTCTGATTTAAACCCATGTCGACAATGAAAGGTTAAACTTTCTGTTGGATGACTTCTTTGGATACTTCAAAGATTTGAAGCAGTCAGTTGAGAATCGTCAAGGACAGTTCACCCAGTATGAAAAGCTTGTATGCAGCTGAGCCAGCAAACTCTTAGATGGATTGCAGATTAATCCTACCCACCAAGCAGCAGTGCAGTACCGTATTTTCAGTTATTTCAAGTAAATTACTTATAGTCACCATGAGCAACAAAAATGGAGTTTGTGGCTCAGCCCTGAGTCACTGGATCTAGACAACTACCACAGTCTCTACCAAAATTTGAAAAAATTGCTGCTCAGATGTGTAGCTCTGGATATGAAGCCACTGGCATCCATGCAATGCCAAACTAAAGTCAAAAGACTAGAGTCTGCAAATTATTGGATCTTCCCCTCTTGCTCCTGTTCGAAAAAATACCAAAAAGACAAAAAATGTGTACCCGATTAGTTATATTTGTCTCAGCTCAGAGGAACATGTGATTAAGCAGTTGACAAGCGAGCACATTTTCCTGATTTTTACACACCCTCATGTTTGAATTGGCCATTTATTTATACCACAGGCAACCAATATGCAAACTCCATGATCAGATTCCTATCCCCTTACAACCCTTTCCTAAATCCAGTGGAAATGGCACATTCATGTTTCAAAGCTGGAGTAAAGCGAATCATCTTGAGGCACGGCATGGAAAGCGAGGGGCAATGACGCAGCTACTGCAAGGCAGATATTAATGAACATGCAGTTGTCGCAAGCCAACATTCTTCATAGAACCAACAAAAGAGTATGCGCAATTTGTTAACCAATATTAATGTGCATGGTGGTATAACCACTCCCACACATCTTCCAAAACTGCATTGCAAAAAATACAACAAATTGACGTTACGGGGTCACTACATCATGTAACATGATGCAAGAGGGAAGCGACGAAACTATAAAACATCAATGGAACCAAATTACTATGATAACACCTCTAGCAATGAAAAAGGAAACCTGAATTTTCAAATAAATAGAAAGATAATACACAATCAGCTGTAGATAGAACAGTCTAATTTAAAGCTCATGAGCCTTGGCACATGTCACTGAACATCACAGGATTTTCATTATTTTAACCCCTATTCCCAAGTCATAAATCTGATTTCTTTCATTTATTCACAATTCATATTAATTATTTATTTTTTTATACTCTTTTTTGTCTTTACCCAGTTGAGACTGGCTCAGGTATTAGGCGACCTCCTGAAAGTGCAGGAAGTTCAGAGCGAGCCATTTTTAAAAAGTATATCTGATGTTTGGCCAAGTTCGGCCAATGAGCTGAACTCTCTTTTAGCATTTGTTTCAGACAAATTAATACAATCACATGTTTTGTACAAAGTCATAGGCCTACTGTACAAATAGATGTGAGACACTTTGGTGAATATCAAATCAATTGAATCCTACATATTTACATTCATAAGATTTTAGATTTTATGATAGATTGGCAAACACTGAAATTCCTTTTTCATTTCATTTGTCATATATGATCAGCAGCTAGGAATTGAAAAAAAAAACATCAATGCCTTTGCCAAGCAGAAAGACTGTGAACAAGTTTGATTATGGAAGAGATCCATCATAAATCACACTGGGGCGCTGCAGACGGGAACCTAGACGTGATTGTTACAAAATATAAATCAATCATGAATCATATCAAGGATGTGCATACTGGTCATTGTCACAAGGAGTATGATAGATGCACCCATGAGCCTCCGTTAAAGGTTAACCTCATACGCCCCTTTCCTGGTAGGCTCCTGACAGAGCGTCAAAAGACCCTTATTTACCGTCTTTCTCGTGCAAGACGAGTTATAGAGAATTGCTTTGGTATTGCGTGCTTACCAAACCAAGTTTGCCCAATTTTCCTGAGCTCTCTTTAGATATATGACTCAAAAAGTTGGTGAGAGACTTAGTTTCGTACCTCCAAGAGATCAGTCGCGCAAGTTGCGAGATTCTTACTCCCTCATATGACTTCAGAAAATGGGAGAGGCAAAGAAGTTAACATGTTTGCTGGGCGAGAAGGGTGTGCAGAAGAGAGTTAACTAACTTCTGAGACTCAAGAACAGTTAGAAGATTATCTAGCAGTCCTGCCTGTTCTTGGGCAAGTACGACATCAACTTGATCAAATTTATGTACAGATTTTCCATCAACGATTAACTTATTATTTTACTAAAGGTTCGGAAGTTCATAATTACCAAACAAGATATGCCACTAATCTTAGTGTGACAAAGAATAGAAAAGTTTTCTTTGATCGAAGCATCCGTTCATCTGGTCCAATTTTGTGGAATTCATTATCTAAAGTAATAAAAGAATACAAAACTGTCAAACATTTTTGTAATCAATTTAAAGCATCTCTTATTCAAAAACATGATTGAATCTAAGCATTGACTTGCATTTTTTTTTATTTGGGCTGGCATCCATTTTGTGTTATCTTGTTTTGTATTGTGAACTTTCCTTTTTCTTGAAATAATTTTCGTTCCTAATGGGGTAGGCTCTTATCTGGCCTTCTGGTCTACTCCTCTGTAAGACATAATTTCAGTATTCTATTTATTGTACGATTTATATTATTGCATTGTTATATATATTTTGTCTTATGGAAAAAATAAACATTGAACATTGATCCGAGAGTACCTGTACCCCTAATTCCGAGGAAATCAAATATATAATTTAAAAGGCAAACTCGTTCCAGTGCAATGAGACAGAGTCCTTCAAATTCCTGGACATCTTGAATTACCTTACACCTGGATATAGCTACCGGCACTTTTTAGCTGTTTATGGTGCCGAGATGACCAAGGGGTATTTCCCTTACAAGTGGATGACTGACATTGCCAAATTAGAATGCACAGAGCTTCCTTCCCATGGTGATTTTAAATTTACAGCAAACTGAAAGATTCAAACATCAGCAACGAAGAGTATAGATACTGTCAACAAGTGTGGGATGCAACAACATGTCCTTCATGAAGGACTTTCTTCATTGGTACAACGAATAAGACATCCTACCTTTTCTGACTGCCCTGGAAAACATGTTCTCCTTTTACCAATCTTTAGGAATAGACATGTTCAAAGCAGGGGTGTGAGAGGCCAGTTGACAAAAACGAGGAAAAGCGTCGTAAAGTCAGAAAAACGGTAAAAAACGGGCTGAAAATGAATAAAAAGCTGAAATTTTAGCACAAGAAAATTTTCAAAAACGGAGAAATCAGCTGAAAAGAGGAACTCTCACACCCCTGTCAAAGGAGCCACTTCAGTGCCGGGATTGACGTTGAAGAATCTTTGTACTCAACAAGGAGACCTACGGTTACCCAAGGCAAACGATTATAAATCTATCAAGGAGGATGACAGAAGGGTTTGCTCCTTTTGAATTTGAACAAACTTTGTGAGAAATTCAATAAGAGTAATCCCAATTTTAAAATAGGCCTTTCAAAATTTTGTGAACTGAGACCTAAGCATTGTGTTACTCTTGGAAGCAGAGGTACACATTCAGTCTGTGTTTGCCCCATACACCAGAATGTTGAATGGTCGCCGCATTGCCAGAGGTTGAATTCAGCTATCATGAACTAATGGAAAAGATGGTATGTTTGACAGTATGTTACATAGATGTGATAGTTGGCCTGGTGCAGATACATTAGTGATGAAGACGTTCAACAAGAACAGAGTAATGAAGATGATGATGACAATGTTGGCAATCATATGCATGAAGCAACTCTGCCTGAAAATGGACATGTACTGGAAGAGAGGGATAACAACAAAAGAAAAAGTGATGACAATGTTGACGATGAAGAACCACAACAAAAACTGATGTACCATAAACATCACAAGATCAAGCCACGGGGGAAACTGTTTTTTCGAGGCCTTTCATTGTTATCTCCGTGCAAGAAGTTGCATCACCCCAACTCCGTTACAGATCAGGAGAACGGTGGTGCAGTTCTTGTACGGCAATCCCATTCTTCCAAGTGGTGCAAGATTTAGTGAGTTTCCTTCCAAGTGCATGGAACAATTACCTAAACACCATGTATGAGGAAGGAACCTGGGCCGATCACCTGATCATACAGGCAGCGGCGATACGGTTTATGGTTAATATATATATCAAACAGGGGTAGGGCTCATAACAGGTTAATTGAGGCTATTGTACCGGATGGAGTCGATGGAGAAATAGACATATTTGAAATTTTTCATGAATTTGATCATCATTTTTATTAGTATTACAAAAGACCAAATCATTCAAGTATAGGTCACTACCCTTGCCAAAGAAACAATGACTAAAAGTGCATCAAAACACTGTTATAATAGCAGTAATTTACTTGTTATTTCACATTCTAATACTTTTGATGTTGAGTGAATGAAAAGGTAACTTTTAATTCCATGCAGGATCTGTTATACATGATTGCCAACTGCAGTGAAAGTATATCAACATTAGCAACCAAAAGTTGGAAGTACTAAGAGAAACTGTGGATGAATATAAGGTTACTAAGAGTATGGCAGAATGTGCGAGGTCCAAAACATCTGGTAGAGCAGTCATCCAAGAAACAATTGAATTGACAAAGTTTAACAATTCTATGAAAGTGATGAAGTATCATGTAAAAGATTACAAATCTATCAAGGATGATGGCAGAAGGGTTTGCAAGCAGAGACAGTTACTCCTTATGAATTTGAATGAACTTTATGAGGAATTCAAGAAGAGTAATCCCAATTTCAAAACAGGCCTTTCCAAATTTTGCGAACCGAGACCTAAGCATTTTGTTACTTTAAGAAGCAGAGGTACACATTCAGTTTGTGTTTGCACCATAAAGCAGAATGCTGAATGGTCGCCGCATTGCCAGAGGATGAACTGATGGAAAAGATGATATGTTTGACAGATTCCAAACTATGTATGTTACATAGATGTGATAGTTGTCCTGGTGCAGGTACATTAGTGATGAAGACGTTCATCAAGAACAGAGTGATGAAGATGATGATGATAATGTTGGCAATCATAGGCATAAAGCAACTCTGCCTGAAAATGGACATGTACTGGAAGAGAGGGATAACAACAAAAGAAAAAGGGATGACAATGTTGCAATGAAGAACCACAACAAAAATAGGCAAAAACTGACGTACCAATAAACATCACAAGATCAAGCCATGGGGGAAACTGTTTTTTCGAGGCCTTTCATCGTTATCTCTGTGCAAGAACTTGCATCACCCTAACTCCATTAGAGATCAGGAGAATGGTGGTGCATTTCTTCCGCGGCGATCCCATTCGTCCAAGTGGTGCACGATTTAGTGACAGTTTCCAGCTAAGAGCATGGAACAATTACCTAAACCCCATGTATGAGGAAGGCACCTAGGCCGATCACCTGATCATACAGGCAGCGGCGATGCGGTTTATGGTTAGTATATATATTATATCAAACAGGGGTAGGGCTTACAACAGGTTAATTGAGGCTATTGCACCGGATGGATTCGATGGAGACACAGATACATCTGACATTTTTCATGAATTTAATCACAAGAAAGAGCTTCAGACCAATCGGTGCATCAGGATTTCGATTCAGAAACCTTGAAAAACCTGTGGATTTTTTTTCTGATGTTTTTTCCATTGCGTCTTTTCTCGCTCATCGTAAACTGGACGAATGCCAAGCTACGTGCTGCAGATATTAGAGCCACCAATCTCCAAGAAATCAAGGCATGGTTTGGCATTCACCTTGTAATAGGCTTGGTGAAGATATCAAACTCAAGAGACTACTGGTCAAATCATCATGGGTATCGTAATGAACATATCGCCAAAACCATGCCAAGAAACAGGCTTAATGTATTATCCGAATACATGAAAGGATGCTGTCCAGACGAGAACCTAGAAGACCAACTGCGCAGAGAACCTGAGAAAAAAGGAAACAAAAAAGGCCATGAGATCTAAGCCTTGCTGGCCGATTCAAACCCTCTGGAATACCGTGGTCAGGAAGTGCAGAGAAAGTTACAATCCTCTGCGCTGCCTGTCCATAGACGAAGCCACGGTCCGCTACAAGGGATTTAAATCCAGTGCGCATAAGTTTTTCATGCCATTGAAACCAGCGAAACCTGCAAATTATTATGACGACCCGGGAGGTGCAGCAGTTACAGTCTGCTTTATGCAGCAGTGATTCTTTTGGCAGAGTCCTACAAGACACTCTTGCATGCAGGAATCAGAGGCCACAGGCACACCAAAAGTCAAGAGAGAGAGCAAGAAATGGTAAAAGTAAAAAGGAGCTAGAAGAAGAAGTCTAACTAGACAACTCCAGAACATCTATGCATGTGCTGGCCCCAAGGGACAAAAAAGGCCTTTTTAGGGCCAAGACAATCCCAAGGGCATTAAGGAGCTACAAGGTATCCATAATGCATCCTTGGGGCTACTGTAGTGAGTACTATAAGTGACTATATATTCTTTGTTTGCTAAAGGTGATTCTATACATACAAATATGGGCCCCAACACCGTAGGCCCCTGGGTCTACAAAAGGCACTACCTCTAGTCATGGCCCACATGTGTACCAAGTTTGGTCCTTATACCTTTTATAGTTTGTTCGCTAGAGGTGATTCTATACATATACTTTTGGGCCCCTGGGGCCCTTGGGCCTAACACTACCAATAGGCACTACCTCTAGTCATGGGCCACATGTGTACCAATATTTGTCCTTGTAAGAGTTATAATTAGGTTGCTAGAGGTGATTTTATGAATATACATTTGGGCCCCTAGGGCCCTAGGGGCCCAAGGCCTTGGGCCCTGGACCTTAGACTACCAAAAGGCACTACCTCTAGTTATGGGCCACCTTTGTGCCAATTTTGGTTCTTGGGGCAGTTGTAGTTTTTGAGCTAGAGGTGACATTATAAATATACATGGGCCCCTGGGGCCCAAAGCCTAGGGCCCCTTGGCCCAAGACTACCAAGAGGCACTACATCTAGTCATGGGCCATCTTTGTACCAATGTTGGTCCTTGTGGCATTTGTAGTTTTTGAGCTACAGGTGACATTATGAATATACATTTGGGCCCCAGGGGCCCAAAGCCTAGGGCCCCTGGGCCCAAGACTACCAAAAGGCACTACATCTGGTCATGGGCCACCTTTGTACCAATTTTGGTCCTTTTGGCATTTGTAGTTTTTGAACTAGAGGTGACATTATAAAGCATAGTGCCCCTGGGCCCAAGACTACCAAAAGGCACTACCTCTAGTCATGGGCCACCTCTGTGCCAAATTTGGTCCTTGGGGCATTTGTAGTTTTTGAGCTAGAGATGACAATATGAGGCGTCTTATGGAGAAGAAGGAAGAGAAGAACATCCGTTAGTAAAACAATATCTCTGCATGGTTTACCATGCATAGATAAAAAGCAGAAGTCAGGGAAAAAGAGACATGAAGAAACACAACCAGAATCCAACTATGAGGAGGAAGTTGGCATGAGTCATGTCTCACATACCAGAAAAAAGAAAGAGAAGAGAGTCAAGAGACAGAAAGAAAAAAGTAGTAGAAAAGTGGAGAATGACACAGAAGCTGCAGCTTCCAGTAGTAAGAAGAAAAGAAGTACAGAAGTAGAGCCAGAGGAAGGAGAAGACGAAATGAGTGATGGTGAAGTGGAAGGAGAATCTACAGAAATAGTTTCAGATTTAGAAATGCAATCAGAAGGTGATAAAGACAGTATGGAAGAAGTTGGAGAAGATAGTAGAAAAGAAGATCAAGATTCAAGGAAAACAGAGTTGCAGGAAGATGAGGAGGAAACCAATGGAAAGTCAAGTACAGAAACAGAGTCGTCAGAAGATAGTAAAGAATTGGAAAAACGAAAGAGAAAAAAATCAGAAGTGGAGTCTTCTGCAGAGTCGGAAGAGGCAAGTGAAGCTTCCAGCAGACAAAAGACAGGGAAGCAGAAGAGAATAAATTCAGAAGCGGAGTGTGAAGAAGTTCCTGGGAGTAAGAAGAAAGGAGGGAAACACTTCTCAAAAATTGTGCCCTTCAAAAATAGTGAGAGATACAACCAGGTTCTCAAGAAAAAGGAAGAGAGTGAATTGCAAGAAGCAATACGGCAGAGCAGGAGAGAGAAAAAGAAACGAGAAGATCAGAGGAGATTTAGAGCTGCCTATGACAGCGAGGATTTTGCTACTCCATCAGGATCAGAAGACGAGAAAGACAAGGATGACGTTGATGAGGAAAGTAAAGAGGAAGCCCCTCAATCTCCAACGTTAGAGCTAAACATTCAAATGAACAAACTGAAGGTGGAGAAGAGGAGGGTGATGGCGATCCAGCCACACAAGGCCCATCAGCGCCACCTCGTCAGAAGAAACGTCGAGGGACAACATTTTTGGACCTAGACTCTGATAACGATCCTGAAGAAGCTAACGAGGAACACCTAAAAGAGAATGAGGCTGATGGCTGGACAAGAAATATGACCAAGCAAAAACGAAAGAACTTTCGACCAACTGGTACAAGGGAATTCAAATTCCAGAATCTTCAAACCCTGGATTTTTTTCTCGTCTTTATTCCACTTCGACTTTTCGCCCTAATAGTAAACTGGACAAATAGAAAACTGAGAGCTGCTTCAATTAGATCTACCAATCTCCAAGAAATTTGCGCCTGGTTCGGCATCCACCTCGTCATGGGCTTGGTGAAGATTTCAAACACCAGGCTATTGGAACGAACTAATAGCCAGAACCATGCCGGGAAATAGGTTTGACCAAATATCGCAACACTTAAAAGGATGCTCTCCGGAGGATAACTTGGAGGATAAACTGCGTACAGATCCAAACCAAGCAAAACAAACGAAACTAGCGATGAAAGCAAAACCTTGCTGGCCGATCCAGACCCTTTGGGACACAGTGGTCAGGAAGTGTAGGGATAACTACAACCCTCTGCGCTGCCTGTCCATAGACGAGGCCATGGTCCATTATAAGGGGTTTAAGTCCAGCGCCCACAAGTTTTTTATGCCTTTGAAACCAGTGAAAGCTGAGTTCAAAATCTATGCCATGGCAGAGGCGGCAACTGGATATATTTGCAACTTTTCATCACATATGACTCATCCTGGAAAACCGATTCTCGACCTGACCATGGCACTTGCCCAGGAATAAGGGTACGGATATGTTTACAGGAGATTTAGCACTGACGGCATACGTCCAAGACAAAAGCAGCCAATACGTGCCCCACCATCAGTGATCAGTTACACAAAAAACATGGGCGGTGTGGACAGAGCTGATCGGCTCCGCGCGTATAACACCTCTTCACACAAGAGCCAAATTTGGTGGAGGCAGTTATTTCTTTTCCTGATGCAGGGTGAACGCATGGATCTGCTATAAGGCATTTAGCAAGAAAAACAGATCCACGACAGGTTCCAGTGGACTTGAGTGACGATGAGGAAGAGGAACCAGCAACTTCTACCTACGCAAGTTCCAGACCTCGCCATTCAAAAATTCATCATGGACTTGGCATGTCAACTAATTGACGGATATGAAGGCCATAGTACAACAACTCAATCCCTAGGACTTGGCTTTGTCAATGCTTCCAGCACACACTAATAAGAACAGACAATCCTCTTACATGCAAAATGTGCAGTTTAGACAAGATCAAGACGCCAAAAGGAGGCCGCATAAAATCCAGATCAAAATATTCAGCCTGCAACATTCACTTCTGCAAAGAAGATTGTTTCATCTGATATCACTCTGCCCATGGCCTAGAAATACAACCTGATTCTGCGACGGAGTGAGTTTCTGATCCAAATATCAATGGAAATTGAAAAGAAACTGTTGACGCAACTTTTGTTGTGGACTGGGACTTTGTGGCAGCATTAAAGTCCCAGTCAACATCAACTTGTAGGAGTGCCGCAAATGTCGCAATGAAAATGTTGAATCGGATGCGAGGTGCGGTTGCGGCATTGATGGTGGGGATGGTAGCGATGAAAAGGATTCTGATGAAAGTGGTCAAACTTCAGAAGATTTTGATTCGGACACCGAAATTCTGGTGTATGTAGAGACTGTGAAATTGTGAATGTCATTGAAAAATAATCGGATATATTCCAAAGCACCAGATTCCGAAGTTCACCTTAGCAATGAGGAGAGGGGAGGGGAAAACAATCAGTTTAAAAGGACACCTGCAAATAGATTTGATGTCTTTGCGCTTGAAGGCTGTCATTGTTGTTATTAAAATGGACAAAGGGGCTGACAATGATTTCAATAACAAATATAACTCGGACCAGCTGACTCGGACCTCTCCCATCTGGTTTAATTATCTTAAATGTAAGTATACATAAGACTATTAAGTTATCATTTTCAAATTTATTACAGTAGAAACTCATTGTAAGTTACAATGAGTTTGTACTGTAATAAATTTGAAAATGATAACTTAATAGTCTTATTTATGCAGGTGCCACTACCAACAACGGACAGGGACAATGTAACCACAGGGGCTGTCGATGGCTAAGAAACTTGTGTGCACTGGGACTTTGTGGCAGTAAAGTCCCAGTCAACATCAAGTTGTAGTAATGCCGCAAATCGATAAAAATGTTGAATTGGATGTGAGGTGCGGTTGCGGCTTTGGGAATGGTAGCGATGAAAAGAATTCTGATGAAAGTGGTCCAACTTCAGAAGATTCCGATTCGGACACCGAAATTCTGATGTATGCAGAGACTGTGAATGTCATTGGCAGGTAGTTTGAGATGAGATACCAGATAGCATTACAAGCTGTTGAAGACAATTACGCTAAAGGACAAGAGACTGAGGTGAGGTTGGAATTTGAAGCAACCTACATCCAAGATGCCAATGCCATCAAGGTGGAAGTTAAAATTGGAAGTGACTGGAAAATAATCGGATATATTCCAAAGCACCAGATTCTGAAGTTCACCTTAGCAATGAGGAGAGGGGAGGTGAAACCAATCAGTTTAAAAGGACGCCCGCAAATGGACTTGATGTCTTTGCTCTTGAAGGCTGTCGTTGTTGTTATTAAAATGGACAAATGGGCTGACAATGATGTCAATAACAAATATAAATCGGACCTTTCCTATCTGGTTTAATTATTTTAAATGTAAAGTATACATAAGACCATTAAGTTATCAGTTTTATATTTGTCACAGTAGAAATCATTGTAACAAAATTTGATCTAAAAGAAAATTACTGATATAAAGTGCTTTTTTTTTGTGCTGGTACCATAACACTATTGGCAGGTAGTTTGAGATGAGATACCAGATTAAATTACAAGCTGTTGAAGACAATTACGCTAAAGGACAAGAGACTGAGGTGAGGTTGGAATTTGAAGCAACCTACATTCAAGATGCCAATGCCATCAAGGTGGAAGTTAAAATTGGAAGTGACTGGAAAATGATCGGATATATTCCAAAGCACCAGATTCTGAAGTTCACCTTAGCAATGAGGAGAGGGGAGGTGAAACCAATCAGTTTAAAAGGACGCCCGCAAATGGATTTAATGTCGTGGCGCTTGAAGGCCGTCATTGTTGTTATTAAAATGGACAAATAGGCTGACAATGATTTCAATAACAAAAATAACTCGGACCTTTCCCATCTGGTTTAATTATTTTAAATGTAAGTATACATAAGACCATTAAGTTATCATTTTAAAATTTATTACAGCAGAAACTCATTGTAACAAAATTTGATCTAAAAGAAAATTACTGATATGTGATGGCTCACCACGAAAGGGGGGACTTTGAAGATGATATCAATTTTGAGTTCATCATTTCATCTGTTACAGTATTTTCTTACCTTTAAAATAACACCTTATTTGTTGAAATTGATCGAGGCAATCAAATTTTACAACAGAATATCTGCTGGAAATTCTTATTATTTTCTTAATTTTTTTGCTACCTATTTTCACCAGTATCTTGAAAAGTGTTCTGTCGCAAAGTCCCCCTTTTCGGGGTGAGTCATCACATATAAAGAAGTATTTTTACTGTACAGGTACCATAACACTAACTTCCTCATTTTTCTTAGTTGTTTTTGAAACCCCGATATATACATTATATGCTGAGCAGGAGTGGCGCCATGGTTTATTGTTAAGTTAGCAAGGGCAACTGACATATGAGGCCCCAAAGGTACACCCAAGTTTTTTTGACGTAGCTTGTTGAAAACTGACAAGCAAAAAAAAAAAAAATCTCAGACCGATCGATCTCATTCTCAATTTTTCAACTTCAATTTTAAACAAAGTCACATTTTTAATGATATTTCAAAACATGTTTAAACAAAATTCTGGTCCTTTTTTCTTTTTTTTTTCCCCTTTCCTTTTTTCTGAATTTTATTTTTTCCAGAAATCATTTAGTTGCCGAGAACAATCGACTTTCATGCAAATTTTCTGAACAAAATAGATATGTAACTGGGTTCTGGTGACCATCTTGACGAGGAGGAACTTATTTGGGCAATAAAAGATGAGTCAAATAAGGTCTGTCTAAAGCTCTGGGGCAAAAAACACAAATTTGGTAACAGAGGCAGGTAAAAGAAAAAAATGCAAAAAGCATAAAACATCTTTTTAGATGAAGACCTGAAGAATTAAGCATTGGTATACAGAAAGAAGGTTGGAAGAATGGACAACAAAGCATGCGGGCTGTAGATTTTGCACAGTGGATAAACGAGGAACTGCTTCCAGGTGCTACCTTGCCGCCACAATTTCCAAGACGGATATCTGTGGAAACAGCTCAGGTTTGGCTGCACCAGCTTGGCTTCAAGTATATGGACAAAAAGAAAGGAACGTTTTGTGACGGACATGAGCGAGAAGATGTTGTAATTGTGCGTGGGAAGAATTCTTGAACACGATAAGTGATTAAGAAGAATCTCATCCACTTCCTCCTAAAGTGGCAGATGTACCTAATGCTCAGCCTGACGAACGCGACAAACGAGAGAAAGCGGGACTTAAAAAAATGATCTTAATATACCATGATGAATCGGCATTCTCTGCAATGATGACCAGCCAAAGGGCTAAGGCAATGCTGAAATTGCCCCAATCTGTCCCAAAGGCAGGGGGACATGAATTATGGTATCAGATTTTATTGAAGAACATGAGCGATATTTGAGACTCACACCAAGTGAATTGCAAGGAAATGAGCACATACCTGAAGCACTGGTTCAAAATCCAGAGGCGAGGGACAATTGAATATGGGGAGAATAGAGATGTTGGACTGGTGAGAAATTCCTCAATCAGGTTGTCCGAGCAAAAATATGACCAGTCCAGTAACCATACCACGATGTCAGACGATAGTTTGAATGCAAAAAAGTTGAATTTTAATCCAGGAGATGCTCAGCCCAAAATGCATGACACTGAATGGCAAGGACAGTGACAGTCGTTGGTGTTCGAAAGTGGGGCAAACAAAGGCAAAAGATAGAAAGCAAAAGATGCCTGGCAAATACTGTAAGACCATGCACAAAGGGGATGTAGAGAACAATTGGAGATTACTTTGTGATAATTGGAATGATTATGTTATTGCCACAGGACTAGATAAGAAAGACAACAAAATACAAACCTCAACGGTCAAAACAGTAATGGGAGATTGCAAGGAACGATTAATAGCCTTAAACCTCTCACAAGATGAACTCCCAAGATCCAGAGGTAATTATTACTAAGTTAACTGATCATTTTGCTCCTCTGAGAAATGAACAATCCAAATTTAGTTCAAATTCATTCCAAAATCTGTATACTGAATTTGGAATGAATTTGAACTAAATTTGGATTGACCTAGTTTTTTGTTTGTTTTTGTTTTTAACAAATAAATTTTGTTATAGGCCGTACGACCTATTGTGACCATAGCTTCAAGTGTATCTTTAGTCTCCAGATTAATAATCATAAGGCTTGAGAAATGGTTCGCATGTTTTATCTCGGGACTATGGATGAGTTGTTATTGCCGTATGTTCGCTTTGCTGAGTCAACTGGAGATCACCCTCTGCTAAAGGGTTTATGACATGGAAAGCAGAACATGTATCAAACCTAAATTACTTATACATGTTTGAGCAAGTGACTATTTACGCTCAAGTCATAATGAACATGAGATGGGCTCTGCATATGAATAACTCACGATTTGGTTCACTCTGCAAGATTAACCTATGCCCCCATATTTCACGGAAGGAATCATTCAAAATATCAACTCATAGAATTACAAGAAGCTGCCAGTTGTTCAACAACCAGCAGAGGTGAAGCAATTTACAGATGACACCCAGTCATTTTCAAGCAAAGGGGATTCAAGAGGTGAAGATTTGGACTTCAAAACTGAAGTTTTCAATCAACAAAGCAAGAGTGGGTCTCACATAGCCTTCCCAAAGAAAGTATGTGGAAAAGGATCAGAAATCTTTTAAGCTTAGAAAGATGTTTTGCATGCAATTGTAGTGAATGCAAGCTTTATCTGAACAATTAACAGTATCCCTTGAGAGCATTTGATGATCAAGAATGGCCAGAAACTTTCGTGTCAAGAAGCTGATCTCTGCAGATACACATTTCTTTCCAGAAGAAATTGTGGATAGCAAAGTTGGAGAGGGGAATATTAACTTCCTGGTTAAGTGGCAAGGATTCCCTTCAAGTGAGAACACATGGGAGTCGGAAGAGAAATTGCAACATACAACAATTTTAAAGAAATACAAGGCAGACATGTTCATGAAACTTCAACATTAATCCCCGCGCAACAGGAACATCTGTTGTACCTATCTCTGACATTTTTACGCTCAAGTCATGATGAATATGAGATGAGCTCTTCAAAGGAATAACTTGCATTTGGTTCACTCGCCAAGATTAACCTATGCCCCCATATTTCACAGCAGGAATCATCAAAAATATCAGCTTATAGAACTACAAGAAGCTGCCAGTTATTTTCAACAACTAGCATTTGGTTCACTCGCCAAGATTAACCTATGCCCCCATATTTCATGGCAGGAATCATCCAAAATATCAACTCATACAATTACAAGAAGCTGCTAGTTATGGTCAACAACTACAGTGTGTCCCAGAATAAACCTTACAATCTTTGCGTGCAATTTTCATGGGTTTAACGGATAGTCAGAAAGCATATAAATATTGCATTTTATAGCCCATGAGTTGAACTTTTAGATACTGTTTGTTTCATTTCAATCAGTAGCATACAACAAAAGTTATGTTGTTTCAAACTTTTGGTGGATTTTTGTGTGGTCCAATTTCATGATTTTTGGCCATAAAGTAAGGGTGTTTCTGATTGGAATAAAAATGAGTCACCTTGGAAAACTTATCATATCTGTCTTATTTTTACATCAAATTTGTTCATTTTTTCAGCATAGATAAAAGAAAGCATGTGCGTAGTAAATAAGTAAACACCCTTACGGTTGAGTGAACAGATCAATGACAATACTCAATAGAGCTTCATTCAATGGGAACTTACAAACTCGTGAAATTGGACCAGCAAATTTTACATTCAATTATTTGACAAAAATAACTTTTGTTGTACATTACCGATTGAAATGAAACAAACGGTATCTAAAAGTTCAATTCATGGGCTATAAAATGCAACCTTTACATACTTTTGAACTATCCGTTAAACCCATGCAAATTGCACGCAAAGATTGTAAGGTTTATTCTGGGACACACTGTAGCATAGGTGAAGATAATTACAGACGACACCTAGTCATTTTCAAGCAAAGGGGATTCAAGAGGTGACGATTTGGACTTCATATCAAAACTGAAGTTTGAATCAACAAAGCAAGAATGGGTCTACGCTGGTACCCTCGATGTGGGCGCTTCACTGTATGGCTCAGACTGCCCATCACCGCAGGTATTGGCTGTTCAAAATTAGTCAGAATTTTGACCAGTAGAATTACACAACTTGACAGCTCACTC
>JXSR01S000953.1:0-14297 GCA_000969725.1 Ophiothrix spiculata | reverse complement strand
AAATGTATACTTTTATATGGATTTAATTATTCGTTGCTGAGTTACAGAGCAAAACCACTTTCTGAAAATGGAGGGTTGACAGGGCCCTTAAACAAACACAATGCAATTTGTAGGCTGCCATTTAATCAGCACCAATATTGCAACAGCTTTGCAACGTCTAAACCCCCCGCAGGCAATGCCTTGCCAACGGATACAACACGTTGACCCAAGCAGGGCTTGAACTCACAACCTATGGTTTACGTGATGGGCGCTTTATCCACTTGGCCACAAAGATCTTTATTCACTTCGCTAGAATTTGGCCACACATGGTCCTCAAAATGTATTGAGTGATGACAATCAATATCTGTGTATTATCATTACAATTTGGAGCCAAAATATTGGATTTTTTCCTTAAAAGGTGCTCAATCAAAAGAACAATCTTGAATGCTGAACATAGGTGTCCTGCTCATATTTAATTATGATTGCCCTCAGCCAAGATTTGTAAGAAAAATTAATTTATATATTCTTACATTTGAAAGAAGGTGATCCATGTTTGAACTTGCTAATTCCATGGCTTCCTTTGTGTTACCACTGCATAAACAAAAAATAAAGAAAATAATAATTTGAACCAAGATCATAGCTGATCATTTATTGTACACCAGGCATAGTATTATAATGAAATATGGAAAAGATAAAAATACAGAATGAATAAATTCAAATACATTACTGTAAACAACATTTTTACTTTTTTAAACTTTTCCTGAAGGAGATTTTGACCTTTTAAAATCTCTAAAAACAATGTATGTCCTTGATTAAAGGAATATGACAACATAGCAAGATCAATTTCAATATATTTTTGATGTGACACCGAAGATTCTTTAATTTAACTCTGATGTGACAGCAAAGATTCTTTAATTTAACACATTTATTATGAGTTTCTGTGCTAGAAACGGTAAGTTTTATAGAAAAAATTTGTAAAAAAAACCAGCCTGATTTTTTCGCAGGATTTACGTTCAGTTGAAAAAGTGCAACAAAATTATTTTTTTTTTGCCTAAAAGCGGAGCTGGACCACTTTGAAACAGAAACAGGGACTCTGACCGTTGTCTATGAATCATCCCTCTGCCTTAAGCTGGTCTCAGACTTGCCTGTCATGTGGTCGTACGAACAGCGTGACGTCAAAAATTTAAAGTGCGCAAACTCAACCTTGTCGCATCTGCTTGCCGTACGACAAGCAGATATATCGATTACCCTGTTGTGATGGGCGCAACAACACAATATTTTGAGTTGGAATAAATTCCAACTTTTCTTGCGACAGACCATTGCGGCAATATACAAGTTCAGGTTCAAGTTCAAGTGTATTTTATTATATCAATTGGCAGCCCGCAGGCTGAATTATATGATACAATTACAAAATTAAAATAGTAAGCATAATTATTACAACAACAATATCATAGTACTAGAAATAGTTAAACATCTGGCACAGCCATATAATACACCAATAAAAACAAAAATATATTAATAAAAATGATGATAAAAGGTAGGGATAATGACCCATAATATTGCACATACATGAATAAAAAATGGCCAAGGATAAAAATATTGAAGCATATAAATAAGAAATATTTTTTTAAAAAGGGAAGATTGGTTACAATTAATAAATTTCAAAAAATAAATATGGATGACAGCCAATCCTGTGAGAAAAATTTGAACCAGAGCCTTAAAATCAAAAAAAAAAAACCACAAAAAAAAATGTTTAAGAATATTTATTCAATAAATTGACAAAAAAAGGGATGGGGCTGTTTTGAAAGCGCGAAGTTCTAGCGAAAGGTTGGGACAATTTGTTTGCATTGAGTAGATTGCGACCGTGGACTGCTCTCCTGACTAGAGGGAGCAGATCATTAGTTCTATTGCTACAAGAAAGCCCTTCAGCTAACCTCTGACAGTGATCCACTCTCCTGTCATGGAGAGAGCTCAGACCACAATCCAGCAATGCTTCCGAATAAGATGAAAAATTCATTCCCAGGATTGTCCTGCATACTCTTCTTTGTAACTGCTCAAGAGTTTTGGACTGACAACCAGTGAGAGAAGAATGCCAGGTTGCATCACCATATTCTAAAAGAGGTCTAACATAGCCCTTGTAAACTGTTGTAAGCTCTTCTGAATTAAGACCAAATTTTTTCAACATCCATAGCATGTACAGTCTCTGATAAGCCTTTTTAGTTATTTCAGTTATATTTTTGTCCCATTGCAGATCATTTTGTATCCACAAACCAAGAATTTTGGCTTCTTTCACAAAATCTAATTCAACACCATTAATCTTCAAAACAGTTGGTGAAGGTTCTTCCCTCTTAAAACATATCTGCATGGCTTGACACTTGCTGGGATTCAGACTCAATTTGGTTTCAGAGGTCCATTTTGAAAAATCGTCTAAAACCTCTTGGAGCTCACTGGACTTATTGCATGAGCGATTCTCAGCAAGTGTCAAGTCATCGACATATTTCCAACACTTGGAATTGGAAGGAATATTTGAAGCAGCATCATTAATAATGGCTTGGAATCCGAGAGGTCCCACTTTTGTTCCCTGATGTAGTCCTCCTTTGAGAATTTTGTAATCTGAGAGCGAGTTTTTATATCGGACACATTGAAGTCGGTCACATGATGAAATCACACAACCATGGTACAATGGCCCCCCTGACTCCCAAGCGAATAACCTTCTCAATCATGAGAGTATGGTCGACCATATCAAAAGCTTTGGAGAAGTCGATGAGGACCACCGTACCAACATTGTTGATTACATCAGCACCTGAATGAAGAAAATGAAGCATACATATATAAGATAATGTGACGTAGATACGCCTTTAACATTCCCAAATTGGTGAGTGTCAATTTTATCAGAGACATCTTCAAGCACCCAGTTAGTTATGAAACTTTCACTAACTTTTGAAAAACAATCAGTTAGGGAGACAGGGCGCAGTTTGTACAAATGTGCAAATGTGTCGTGCTACAGTACCACAACTCTAACTTGTAAATGTTTGGTCGCCTGCCTCAACGTCATGTGCCGCAACGACAGCTAGTCTGAAACCACCTTTAATCTCTGTCACAGAATCTGTCGATGTTTTTTGCATTTCTTCTTTTTGCATTTTCTTTTTATTCAGGTTTCCTGCGTTTCAGATTCAGATATATTTTTTTATTTGCCAGATATGGACCGTCCTTTACCACTGCAAGATTTGTCTGCTTTCTTACTTTTTATTATTCCAAGTTGTCTTTGTTTACTTGTCTCATTCTTAAGCCATACATCAAAAACAAATTATCAGTCATCATGTGAGTGTAAAAAAGTTGTACCTGTAATAAATGCCATTTTTCATAAATTTGTGTTGCACACTGTATAATGTCCAGTCTTGGATCAGTGGCTCTTGAATAGTTCCTCAGTTGACGTTGTGTCGCCTGAAGAACCATTTCCAAAGCCACTGACACATGGGAGAGAAATTCTGAGGGACTTTACACGTTCCAGTGATAAATATGTTAAGTTTTAAAACTCAACTAGCGGTTGCCTGACGGTTCCGGCTGGTTCAATTGGAGTAACCACCCAAAACCAGCAAACAATTGCCGGTTGAATTTTGAAGGGACCCCTAAATAAATATAACGAATGGCAGCTATTGCAAATATGACTTCCTTGCACTGACATAATGATCTCACCCACAGACATTACAAAAACAGATATAAGCTTACATTTATCTTTTTAAACAAAAATGGGTGTAATGACTTATTATGAGTTCAGCGCTTACATCACTGTACCCAATGATGCGTGTAGGACTGCGTATAGACAGACATTGAGCAATGCTGCAGTGATGAAATCGGTTAAGAAAGGGGAATATTTTTTATTTAAAGAAGCACTTCAGGGGTATATATGTGTCTTTGTGTGCGTGCAGGATATGTCTTACGTGAATCATGATTCATGAAAGGCGTATTAGCCAACTTAGTTTGCAGGTCTCGAATATTGTCTGTTTTCTCAAAAGAACATTGGGCATCAATACTTAATGACAGAAAAGGTCCAGGCCAATTACTAGAACAAGTACAATACTCTTATAGGAAGCACTTACCCTTTTGCCCTGATCTGAGCATCCATCTGGAAATGTGTTCTGGCTAACTTGGTTTGCAGATCCCAAATATTGCTCATCTTCTCAAAAGAGCATGGGAATAATAACTTAATGACAGAAAAGGTCCAGGCCAATTACTAGAAAAAGTAACTCCTATACGAAGCACTTACCCATTTGCCCTGATCTGAGCATCCATCTGGAAATGCGTCCTGGCTAACTTGGTTTGCAAGTCTCGAATATTGTCCATCTTCTCAAAAGAACATTGGGCATCTAGGAGGGGCAAATCACATTAAGAGAAGGAATAAATTGGACTCTGTTGATTCACAAAAGATAATTTTGTAATGTATTCTTTTACCAAAGAGCTTAAGATTCTCAAAGCATTTGTTTTTAAGCATCGAAATACTGGCATAGTGTGCAGTGTGATTTAAACCCACCCTTTATATTTTAAACCCACCCTTTTTATGAAAACACCCTTTATACTGGAAAGATATAACCCTCCCTATTTTTGGAAATTATTATATAACTACTTCTTGGACGAAATGCTACCCCTTGTGCGGTCGGCAAAGCAAGTAAACAATGCTCAAAAAAGTAAGAAGTAAGCTTATACCGTCCAGGCGTCCTAATAACGTGCAGTAATATGACGTTTACGAAATAATCTGACGACAAAGGTTGTCATTTTTGGTTGCACCATTTTCCGTTTCATCTGTATCAAAAAATGAGTACGTCCACTTCCGAAGAGTTCTCAACATTTGTTATGTTTGTTTTCTTTTCACCGAAGACGATCGCTACACATGCCGCCATTGATCACACAGTAATACATGCTCTGTTTTAAAGCGCGTTACCCTCAAGCACGTGGAATTCATACTCGCTGGTCTTCGCTCTTGGAACCAAATTACAACAGCCACTTATAATAATGTGGAGTAATAGCGTGAAACTAGTAAAGCATAATGTTCCAGGATCGTTCATTATTGGCAAATTTTCAAAATAATTATTTCGCTGCGTTGCCAGTTCATTTGTACAGACAGTGACAGATACGAAGAAATTTTCAAATAGTGAAAGATAAGAAGTACGAAGAAATTTTCAAATAGTGAAAGATAAGAAGTACACGCTTCTTATTATTTTTTTACGCTTTTTATAAATACACGCGGAATATTCGCAATATCCCAATCTACACGCGCTTTTTACGGATTTGGCGATTTTCCAAACCCACGCTGTGAAAAGCGTGCACTGCACACTAACTATGACTGATCACATTTTATAGAACACAATTCAGATGAAAATCAGTCCAAAGAATATAAAATTTCAACCAGGTCTAATTTTTAAGTAGCATGTCTCTTTCTGTAAAACTATTTCAAACTAGCCTTTGTACAATGTATGTTTACATCAGGGTAGTTGTGGGATACCCAAGGAATTAGTTATAGGGGGGAAACAGGCTTTCTCCGCCATCTTGTGTCGCTCATGGAGCAGAGTTATTGTACCTCCGGATATATTCGGAATTTGACCCGATATCCAGGCAGATCGCATAAATCTTCACCTGAAGTATATATAGCGTGTGCATTTTGTTTCACGCGCAAACCGTGTTTGCGTTTCATGAAGCGTCCATTGCGACTTGCTCTGATTAAAGTACGCCAATTTTCCCGCTAATCCGTTGCGAAGACTCTCGAAGTGTTGCACGCGGAGCTGTAAAATGCCGGAGGTACAATAACTCACCCTCCATGAGCGACAATCCAAGATGGCTGCCGTCCCATAGGATTTACACGGCGGTGAAATCAAAATGGCGGAGAAAGCCTGTTCCCCCCTATAACTTCCTTGGGGTTACCAAGTAAACAAACTATTCCCATTGATGTTGAGTCAGTTCATTTTTATTTCATTTTACCAACCTATAAGTATTGTATCATATCAAAGTAGATATTAAGTCCACTTTAATATCAATTCAAAAAACAAATGATGCAAATGTTGGTTAACTTCACATTATTATATTTCAGAATTTAACATGTCGAATTGTTAAAAACTCTAATAGAGCTGGGGCTGCTATTCAAATTGCAACTGTAAGGTCTAACCATTTAATACTTTACTTGCAAAAATTCCAACACTGAGAATTGGTTTGGATATATAATTCGCATTCATACCTCTATCAAAATTAGTATGGTGAATTACTAATGCCCAAATCTTACCAAATGCATGCACTTTGCCTGAGTCAAAGTCATCCAGTAGTTTGAGCAAACCTTCCTGCATATTGCGTACATCATTGACATCTGTGATGAAACTGTGCTCTTTACAGGGTCTCTCCAAGTCAAGCTCTGCATTTTTGGTTTTACGTTTAGACTGAAAATGAAATCAAAACTGAACATATAATAATCGAAAGATTTGTCATAATAGGAAACAACAAAATATCATGTTCATACCATTATCTCATTGTATTCAAGTGATATATGGCAATGGCACAAATGTGTCTGGCTTGCGGTCATGTGTTCAATAACATACTGCAACCAGAGGGGGGGGGGGGGGATTGGATAGCTAACTTAGTACAAAATTAATTCTAGGGACGTGCCACGGATTCAGGTAGAAAATTAGGCTCTCTAGTATATAAAGAAATCCTGACGATAGAAATTCCTACCACTTTTATAAACTATTTGTAAATATGTTACCAATCATCTGTGAAAAGCGCAATTTGTAATGTATTGTATAATGAATGCATTTTATTATATTGTATGTAGTGTTTATAATTTTAGTTTAAGTATGTAGTTTTTAGTTTTGTAAAGCGCTTTGGTCTTTTTTAGGATAAGGCGCTTAAGAAATGCCGTTTAATAATAATAATATAAAATTGATCTTTTTTTGGCAAAATTTTGTTTTGATGGGTTTTCAGTTGAAATAACATTAAAATATTTTTATCCCATAGCACAAGCATTCTAGAAGCACTGGTCTTAATTCTACTGTAGGATACTGTTTAAAATTGCCTTCTGTTACAGACTGCTGAACCATTTGAACCCGAGAGCCGGTATATCAGCACAGGTGTACATGCAACTCATGTGCCGTATACCCGATGAGCTGGTTTTCCGGTTTTTATCATTGTGTCAGAAACCTGATGTGCCAGTCTAATGGAACAGGTTATGGTTGTAAATTGAAAAAAAATAAACATATTGACAGCCATCAAAATCAAAATAAGTTTAAGGCTCATGTAGTGATTTAAAACTTTTGGGTTGGTCTGGGTCAGAGGTACATATACATGTGGAATGGACCAGGGTTCAAAGGGCTAATAGCAAAAAATGGCGCCAATGACCCCTTCTGAAATTGGTTTCAGTCATAGACTTGATCTTCAAGAAAAAGGACATTAAATGATGCTACAAGAAAAAGGACATTTCAACTGATGCTACTATTAAACACCATTAAAACAAAGGAATTTGTGAATAAAAATTGGAAAATGTAATTGGTGGTATTCATGTGGATCCAATATATTCCTTTTGCTTGTATTTGTTCAATCATTTGTAATAATTCATCCTGGCAATTAGTAAAATGAGCTCTATGTGCACAGTCATACCTCAAAACAGTGCTAATGCTTAGGTCATATAGAAAGAGTTCTCCGCGGAGTATAGTTGTAAAATCGATTACTTAAACGAGTTCATTGAGCTCGCCTGAAGTTTTGGGAGAGCTCCTTTTCTTCAGTCACATATCGGCCTGGAAGTTAAAATGACTAAATCGGCCAAACATCAATTAAAACTCTTTCAAAATGTTTCAGGTTGCTTACAAATCCACAAACAATTTGATCTTGGGAAAGATCATTTTTTGAGCGAGTTTGCAATTGCCTATCAGGACTCATGCAAAAGTGTGGAGAGTTGTAAACGAGATGAGTCTGACATTTTGAAAGCTAGCCTACTACCGATGCTCGGGCAATACTCAGCCGAGTTCAGTAATTTTGCCATACTCGACAGCCATGGACTGTCTCTTTATATCATGTGACTGAAGCATTAGCCTAACCATCAGCATTAATTGTTGAACTTTACATTAATTATTCAAGATGTAGACCATACATTAATTATTCAAGATAAGACTTCCATGCTTGGTGAGTCAAGTGAAAAATGTACATTTGATTTCAAACCAAACCAGTAGTCCCATTAACATCACAGACCTGGGTGAATGCAAAGACTGAATCACATGCTTGATTGCATTGGTAGTGCTTTGAGAAACCTTAACAAATTTGCTTTGAGAATCAGATAAACACAAAAACATGCATAAAGCATGCAGCAGAGCAGAACTGGCATGATCACTTATAAATCAAATGGTGGGTTTTGTCTCACATGTTGCCTTCTGTTGTTTTAAGACATTTACAAACTAATTTATGGCATGGGAAGTCCTATGCTGATGGGTCACATGTGGTTTGGCAGTTGAGGCACTGCCTATAGACATACATGTACAAAAGGCTAATCTGTCCATTAATCTGTCTGTCCAATGCAAATTTGCATAGCTTTCCGAATAAAATAAGCTAGAAGACCCGATTGTCAATTGCAACCATATGAAATATATTTACAAGCTCTATACAATGTTTATCCATGTAATCAAGTTTAATTAGGTTAATAATCAATTTAGAGAAGAGCGATCCCTTGGGCCACCCGAGCAATTAAGCCAAGTAGTTGATCATCCCACTTTTGAATTTTGTTCATCTGTGGCAAAAATTCAAGTACCGGTAATAGTGGTCAATATATTAAATATTAATATGTACAAAACGATCTAATTAATAATGGCTGCTTGACTCAAGTACTGACTTTTCTCGGGTCAAGAAGCTTGGCTCGTCCTTGCTCTGATCGGGCGAGTTGCTTGGGTCTAAATTGATTATGTCGCTTACCTAGCACAAATAACATTGAAGGTGTTTCAAATCGGAGCTCTACCAATTAACCATATTACTATTAAAATTTCTTTTACACAAAAGAATGGTTTAGCTAATGTGTTTTGACAATGGCAACTCTACAGACAAGTCAAACGTACAGTATATAAACATAATAATCTACATGCAATAAATACTCTTAAAACTGCATGCTACGAAGAGTAACTAATTTAAAAGATATTATACTGAGTAACTTAAAAGAGGAATATAAAGCCTTCTTACCAATATTTGTATGGAAAACATTTCATGCTTTAAAAAATGCAAGAAAATTAATTTACAAGTCCTCTGACAATATCAAAGGTTTGATACTACATTACAAAATGACTTCAAAATGCTGGAAATCAAAACAAAACAAGTCAAACAAACTGATTTTAGATGGATTGTGCAGACATCACTTTGCATGCACAATTACATGTTCAGATCCCATGCATTTGACACCACTGAAAGGAGAAATAAAGCACTGCTACAATGAGAAGATTGGTAGTCTAGCATCTCCAATCGTAATCTATCCTTGGACCTATTTTTGTCTTGAGATTGTGAATTTGTGACTGATAAACCCCCTCTATCTTTGTAAATGGTTCCACCAAGCCCTAATAGATATTTTTTTTTTTCAAAATACTATAACTTTTTTACAATATAAAACACTTCGGCATTGGTTTAATAACAGTTGAATACGTTAATGAAAGTTCATCTGTGTTGGTATAAATCATGATTTAGATTTAAACTTTAGATCCAAACATAATTATAATTACCTTCGGATTTTTAAGGAGTCTACGAGGCTGCATGTTATTATATTAGGTCAAAGGTCAAAAAGATTGATTCTTAATACAGTCGACCAACACCACTTAGAGAATAAAAGATAAGATCAGGCATTCAGGCATAAGAATGAAATTTCTTGAAAATACAGGAAAATTGTGAAAAAACAGGAAAACAGGCTAAAATACTTTCATATGAAAACACAGAAATTTGGCCACAAAAAAAGGGAATTCCTGTTTTAACAAGAAGATTCTCATGCCTGTAAAATTTATTGTTTTGCCTGTCATCTATCGTCTCATAATGGATGGGCGTACATTATTTTGAGTAATGGGTGAACAATAAATCGCTATCTTTTATTCTCATTCTTAGTCACAAATTTGAGTCATTTATAAACCAAAAACGATGTAAATGATTGCCAAAAACTGTAAACATTTTCATTGGAAAAACGTACACCCCTATTCAAACATGAAATATTCCAAACCCAGTAAAGCTGTTGGCGCCGGATGTGTGCGTATACCCGCATCGTGCCGTGATTTTGAACGCGCAGCTCCACTGCGTTTCACGCTGAAAATTCCGAAAGGTAATTATAATTGTGTTTGGATCTAAAGTTTAAATCTAAATCAACAGTTCAGTACCTTTCTTCCATCTGGTGTTGTCTGCCCTGATCCATTTTTCTTTTTCTGTCCTTGCGACTGATATCTTCCAGGTAATGAACCGCTATGACCTCCGACCCCCGACTTCACACCTTGAAAAACGTGCTGACTAGAAGGTAGATGCAGTGATGCATGCTGGGAATATTGAAAGGCATGCTGGGAAGGCACAACAGGGGAGATGGGAGAATGCTGGGCAGAACTTACGCTGTGCCGACTACCCTGACGAGTCCTTGCTACTTGTTGGGAAGAAAGCGCCCCTTGGTGATGGCCTTGGCTGGCCAAAGAGCCTGGTCTTTGTATCTTGCCAATCTCCATGGATACTGGTTTAAGAAATAAACAGAATAAACTTAGATAATTTTAATCACTTATAGCCTAGTATGTATGATAACCTGGTCTAATGGATATCTAATGAATTGTATGCAGTGGGTCTTGAAACACAAACCTTTTTTATCCAGACACTCTGAAAATTCTCTTTTTTAGAAACTCCAATAACTTTTTTCTTTATAAATGACGATGGGAGAAGCCCAATTGAATTCATACCACTTTGGTTCATTGATTATGCCTAGCTCAGCAATGTGGGAAACATAAATGTCAACAATCTAGAGCTTCAGTATTGATGTGCTCATTCTGATTCTCAGGGCTTCTCAACATAATTTCAAATTTAGTCATGATCAGGGTATTCTAGCAACCCATCCTTTTTATGTCAACCCTTCCATTTTATCAAGGCACCCTTTATACTGAAAAAAAAATATCTGAATCCCACCTTTTGACAATTTTTGGATTTTTGTCAAACCCATCCTTTTCAAGTTTGTTGTGCATACATAGTGAATAATTAATGCCATTTTCCAAAATAATGAACAATGAAATCATGACCTGGTATTTTGCTGAAAAAAAATGTGAAGAGAAACTATGTATTTATTTCATTTAGCCTATAGCTGCTGTGGTGGTCTAGGTGCACCTCAATTTGCTGAACACTTTGGCAGGATTTCATTGGATTTCGGTTATAGTGAAGTCTTTGTCAAAATTCTTCGCACAAATCAAACATGTCATCACGAATTGCAGGGTACAGAACTTGTTCATAAACAATAGGTTCCTGGACTTTGTATCTATTTACATTACTCTCGAATGTTACTCGGCAATTTTGACGCTGAGTTTACCATCGTAATGTTGATCATAAAACATGATTGACTTTACTGTGATGATCAAATTTGTTTTGTCATTATGTCAAATTTTGTAGAGCATGTACCCAATGACTCATTTTGTAAATTACCAGTTCTACGTCACTCACAGGTAGCAAATCTGTTTCATATATTTTTAAATATGAAGCTTAATAAAATCGAGCATACAGCAGCATCTCAAATTCACCGTTTGATGACTGAAGAAGGTATGTAAGTTTACACTAGAGGTAAAAAAACAACTTCCAGATTTCATGAAGTCGCAATTTGCCTATCTTTTCTGTACGATACATGTGTGGAGCACTTGCTAATAATGACGTCATTACAAATTTCCCGTTGATGTCGTCATGACACGTCAATATATGCGTGTCAGGTATTTAAATCTGGCAGTAGTCCGGTTTGAACAATATTGACAGCCCAAAACAAGGGCTACAAGAGACTTGAATTTAATGATATTTTATGGTCGATTTTTCGGTAATTCTGCAAGTTTGTGACCGTAAAATCGGTTTATTCCATGTTAATTTCATTCTACACTTTGCTCGTAGCATTCGATTTTGGTTTGCATCATGACAAAAATTACTCGCAAATGGGAGTGAAATGGTCGCACCGTACAGCGTTGCCCCCTGCCCTGCTTAAAGTTGAAGAACACAAGGTTTATTTCAACATGTAATGGGCCTTAATCATATGTTAATTTAATAATTGTATTTTGATGCCACTTTTCACCTTAATTTTTCTAAGAAAGGAAATAATTTTCATGTAAAAAGTGATGATTTTACCCCAAATATCACAAAATTTGCAAAAAATTATGTTGTGATTTTTTTTATACAGCATCCCACAAGGAAAAAATGTCTATGTAATTCAGTCTGTTTAAATACAAATGGGCAAGGTCAAAGCTTCTGCAAAACCTCTGGCAGGCCTTGAATTTTGGAAATATGATGTTTGAAGATATGTTTAAAAAATATCCGATGTATACAAACCATAATACTGTTTGATTTCTCTGATCCGAAGAGTGCGATTTTCATAAATTTAATTCAAAAGGGTTCCTTTCATGAATATGGAAAAAGCAATTTCTGGTTTTTCAAGTACAATTAGTATTTTTCATGTTATGCACAAATACCGCTATGTGATAGGCTATATACAACTTGCCTCAAGCCAAAAACAAAGTTTTTTGGCTTGTGTTTCTCGAGCAAAGCCAAAGTCTTAAGATTGTTTGTTTGTTATTTATTCAGCATATGTGGTACAAAGATGAAACATTAAATATTAACAAAACATACAATGACATACAAAATATCATTATCAAAATAACAACTTCCCTGAAAAGGCTTTAAAAAACATTCAAAAGCAAATAATTTAAATCAGTACCAAAACCAACATATGCTATAGGCTAAGAAAATTAATGAAAATTATGGCCATTAGTCAAACATTTTGTTTTATGCAAACTAATCACTGTTCCACCAACTAGATTTTTCTAGATTTTGGACTAGTTGTTGTATATGTTTGTTTGATATTATCCTGTAAATATCATCACTTTTGCAATTTGTTTGACTTATTTTTTTATTTTTACTAGCCTACTAGGATGGCCCATAAAGTCTGGCTACTCCTGCAAACTTATTTCCAATGGGGTCCAACATAAAAAGAGAAAAGGAGATTTGGCGTCAAAGATTTGCTATCAGAGCTTAGATCAGCGAAAGACAACCAAGATCAACAAAATACATCATTGGGCAAAGTCACGTGAATTTCTCTACAGAATTGTGTATGCTCCCCGCCCGATCGACGAATGAGATAAATCATCGCAGTGAGTCGCTCGGGTTTCACGATCAAGACCATGCCAGGGCCCTGTCTCTCTGGTGCTTAAGCTGAAGCCTTTTTTTGACCATATTTGGTAGTCATTAAGGTAACATAGGCGGGGTCTTCTGCAACAATGCGCAGAGGAATCCCGTGTTTGTTGAACTGATGACACAATAACCAGAATGTTAAGTTCGCGTTCTCGTTAACTGGTTGCGTATGAATTTGTACTTGTAATTTAGTGTTTGATCGCCCTGATGTGACTTGAAATCTTAAGCCTAATCAGCCCAAATCAGCCGATTTCAAATGGAAATTTCACTTTTTATGTCGGTGAGTTTATGGTGCCATCAGCCAAAAGTTGTTCAGAATTAGTGTATCTAATGATGTATTGGTCTGGTTCTATATATTTTTCACTCTTACTGCACTGAAATTCAAGATAATTTCCGGAAAAGTTTGTTGACTAAATCGTGCAACAGGTTGCATGTCATGAGGTGGGTACCCAAAAAAGGTTCCAGGGTTACATTTTTTCGGACGGCCATTCACAAAATATACTGTATCTTTACAACCCCTTGTCATAATAAGCTAGTTTCTAGCTCATTTCAAAGCTAAAACTTCAAGGTTTGTATGGTGAAAGTTTGGTTTTAATCGGTCCTTTACTCTTGAAAAGACAATGGGTTGAACTTGGAAGAGTCAGGGTGACGGAGCAGGCGGATGTGGTACATAGTAAAGTATAGGGAATACTGATTTTTCAAGTTAGATATCTCTAGAATTTGTTGTATCTTTGCAATCCTTTGTCCTAATAGGCTTAATTATGGCTCATATTAATGCTAACACTTTCAGGATTATTTGATAAAAGTGTAGTTTGAGTAGGTTCTATACTTTTCAAGTTACGACCTTTTTTGTGTAAATTTTTGAAGCAAAATTTGATTTAAAATAGGCTCAAAAATTGGGGTTTAGAACCATATTTTGACAT